>CAJDSM010071595.1:9465-35055 GCA_903981925.1 Ostrea lurida
GTCGCAACACACAAACAAGGGGACAACATTCACAAAACAGAACACTGTCTTCGGGGTTGTCTGTAAGCAATGCTGAATACTGGGAAAACAGTAAGTTCTGCACTACTAAGAACACGATTATTTTTTGAAAAGACAACAGTTGGATAAATTTAGCAAGAGTGTCGTGTGCTTTTAGTTTCGTTATTCTTTAGTACAGGCCTTAGGGGCCACTGTTACCAATACTGTATTAAACTGCACCCAAGACGATTGTAGAACTTGCAGAGTCAGCATTTACCCAAGGAAGCACATCTTAGCTGAAAGGATTTTATAAAATCAGGGAATTTTCGTCCCGGAAGAACACGTTAACGAGGAGGAACAGTTGTTGAGTTGATCCTATTCTTAATGATGTCTCTGCATTCTTGCACCCTCATAGGTTTGAACAATTGCAGAATACTTGTGAAATAATTCTGAAATTCGTTTGCTTAACATCGTCCTACTGCATGAGACGTACAGTTAACTTATTAGGGAAAACTCACATAAGAACGTAATGTACATTCTAATGTATGTTAAAAACTACAAAATCATTCAACATGAAAGTAAGAACCCTTTCTGCGCTAATGAGGTCCGAATCTATGTGACACCGAACATTAATCTGAATAACTTAAAGTAATTTGCACTTTTACGGATTGCCGATCAGACTTACTAAAATTCCCTATTGGCCATATTATTGCTAATCTCAAGAGCCTCTTACATTTAAATAAGGTGATAAACACAAGTGACAATCTCGAGTATAAGTCTGGCAAATACGGGTCCTCTGACAAACCATGAGTTGTTTAGGATGATTCAGCTAGGAAGAGTAAAGCATATCCTGTCCACCAGGTCACACGCACCTAGCCCTTTTTTGATCAGGTAAAAACGAGTGAATCTAGTAGGCATCAATCAGTTATAAATACTGGGATCTTAACAAGGCACTGAAAACACACTCAGAAGATTAATACCAAAAGACAGTCATACTGGCAACGAAACTGTGTTAACGAACATAGAATTTGCGATACTAGCCTTGAAACAATGACTATTGAGGAACCCCTGCAAACAATCTTGTTTGTGAGTAGTATGTCTCGATTTCAAAACTACATTTATACACAGAATCAGAAAGACAAACAGTACCACGTATGCAAGTATACTGACGTATCATGATCTGCATATACAAACTTATGGAAGTTGACGCAGGGGAAGCTGAAATCGTCCTTGTTTGTCATAGAGTTGCCTTATACCTGTTCGTCCCATAAAATCTCCAAGTACTAAAACCACATAAATGAAAAAATCATAGGTGTCATCGTAGTCCTCTTATTAATCGCAGGGATTATATCAGACATCGACATTATGGAACTAACAAAATCATCTTGATTATAAATTAATTAACTCTCTCTGTTTATAACAACATTAGATTCTGTGCCTTGAAATGGGCTACCCATTAGAGGCAACAATTTTCTCAAATAAAGTTGAGAAGAATTCATCTAAACTTATGACACTGTAGAAAATCTATATATCCAGCTTAGCAAGGCACACAAGCACAAACCTGCGACAAAAATACTTGTACCACACAAACACTATTCGTATCAAAACGCTGAGAGGTAGACAAAGGGCACAAGCTTCACATTTCTGGAGCCATAGACAGAAACTGTAGCATGATGCCCGGTGTAAAGCCCTACGCTGTAAATAAATCGTTAGTAATGGGTCAGATCGCGGTGCGCCTCACGTGCCATAGCTAAATGTAAGAGTATATTGTAAAATACAATCCCAAGCAGCAAAGAGAGGGATAAACTCCCCGAGAGGATGTTACTGCTACATCACCACAACATAAATAATCTGCTACATCAATCTTGTCAGTAGTTCCCTTCATAGTTGAGTCGAAGGAGGAAGGAGTGTTCTCTCCTTTCGTTAGGGTCGCACTGCAGACAAATTCAGAACTGCAATTAAATAAATAAAATCAATTTGGCTCTGGAAGCTGCTCTGCCAAAGACGTAGACATACCGCAATGCATTTCAAACCTCATACCTACTCACCCAACTCTGGCCAAACCATCTGGAATTAAAATACGACCGAGTAAGTGGAACAAAAATACTATTTCCTTTACCAGATCTAAGTGTTTGGATCTTAGAATGTGTAGTCCAAAGACTTGATAGCATTACTATTCCTACTCTACCCTGTGTTTGGGTGGGCAAAGAAGCCAAACAAATACGGTGATCGCCGAATAACCCTACTCCCATCATCTAGAAATGAGCATTCTTGACAAATAATTGAAAACCATCCAGACTTTGCAGCCCCAAACTACTATGGAACTCATGGAGCTGGACCAAATATGTCGAGTATGCTTAAGAATTCCTTGGCAACCGTCACAAAATGTTCCAAGGACCTACTTTTTAAGTTTGGATATTTAGGAAAATTATTCTGATACTGACGCAAAATCGCGAAACGAAGGGCTCCCGAGCAGAAAAAACTCATAGGAATATGTAGACTTCACATACAAACATTTTTACGATGAGAAAGACATGCACTATAAAAACCCAAATTACTTAGCCCTTTAATTCAATTTTTTAAACTAGTTGCCGAATGAGAAATAGTGTTCTGCTAAAAAATAATTAAACCATTTATTAACTCGATACTGATCTCCCTTTCAACATACATAGTGCATAACCCCTGCAAACCATTATGTCAATACCCACGACGTCAAACTTACCCTGACTGTCCCTGTTCAAATCGATAGCTGCACACATGTTGCCAAACAAGGAAATCTTATCACAATTGGACTGCATCCTTCCCATTTTAGATGATGACCTCCACAAAAAGACATGCTACAGACAACTAATCATTCACATGATGCAAGATGTAGCATGGAGGGGATATTTTTCTGAAAGTATAATCAGGGAACATCCCAAGTAAAAGTAGATTCCTCATGGAACCCAAATTCAAACGGTATGGCTTACAATGAAGCTTGATTTGCCATTCACTCCTCCAAATATGATCCGCTCCTGGCCTGTATCCTTGCTGATGAAAAGGGATGACTGTGCATCCAGTGAAAACGATGAAATATTCTATTCATATTGTGTCCGATCAGACAAAAGACGCAAGACCGGTTAGAAATAAGATCAACAAAAGAGCAACTCAAAAAGCTGAAATCTAGCATATGAATGTTGTACTTGGAGAAAAGTATAAAACTTCTTGCTAGCTTCGTATCATCTTCGACTCTACATGCTAAACAATATTCAAGAGATAATTCAATGACATCCCAATCTGCTGTAAAGAGTGCAATTTCTCGTATGCTCAGATGGAGAAATTAATCCCAGAAAAGACAATCTCACCGAAGGCCAGACAGGAAACCAGTATAGACCAGCTCCCCACAACAATTGTACAGTGCAAAAACACGTGGATGACTAAATCCATCAAAGACACCGTGTGTGCCTTGGAAGTATGGGACTAGACATGATTGGAAGCAGAAAGCATAAAACTTAATTAAACGGGCCAGTTAAGAGACACTTCGTTCACATCAGCTATCACTTATGGTGTAACTCTACGGCTGTCAGACGCGTACTCTAACACTGCCAGAACAAACCGCCTCTATCCAAACTAAAATTAAAGTGAGATGTTATCTACTACAGTTTGGTCAATATTTGTCCATAATTCCTCCTGTCCTAATATTCTAATATGCAATCAATTAACATCCGTATGTTATGCTAGGCATAGGATGATCATTATCGTAAGGAGACCATCCGATTTAATCCTATTAAGAATATAGAGAACTAATTGTTTTTTAAGAGGTTTATAAAGAGTATATTTCAATCATATATGAACTCCAGAGCCTCCAAGATAGACTTTCCTTTATTTATCCTATATTATGTATAGGAGATGATAGATTTTTAGTAAAATCGGTTTTCAGTTCACCATTACTATGACTATGTTAATAATTGTTCCGGCACAATCCGCAATTATTTGGTATCGTACTTGAGTGTGTGGGCCAGCAACTATATATACATCGCAATATGACATCTAGAGTTCTTCGTGGATATTATCCTTCATGCATTACTGTTTCTATCATATGTGAAGAATTTCTGCTGAACGACACGAATTTTATACCCAGAACTTGCTTATGCTTAAAGCCCTCCACACCGGATCTGTACCTGCACATCCGCAGAATTACTATTCAGGGCTGTGTCTGCGAGGATTACAGATCAATTGACAAGATAATATGCCGTGTTCATTATTATTATCTGAGTTAGATTATCCTACAAATTAAGTCGAGAATGGTTACCACAATTTGCGATTGGTGAATGCTTATGCGCCAAGTACGTGACTTCCCCTCTTTGATAGACATCGTGTTGATGAAATCTATTGTCTTACTTTATCTTTTGTCGATACTCCCAACCCGATTCACTTAGTGTTAATCTGAGATTCAGTATTTTAAGACTCTTTTTCCCATGTCCTAAAGAATAGCACCCCACTTATTCCAGTGGCCATCATTCAGGAATTGGTGTGCACCATTTTCAGGCAGCATTTCCCAAAGGTGATATGTCGCGTAATCAATTTCTGGCATTTATCCAATTACCTTTGTGTTTACAGAGATGTCCCTCATAACTGCTACACGATCTATGATATATAAGGATGAGCTGATTCTATGCCTCTGGAATCTTACATTGAAAAAAAGACATCAAAAGTTACATTGGTCTTCAGATTTAACATTTCTCAGCTGTATTTATTGATTAGTCACTGCCAGTATAGCGACGAATTAGGTTTCTCACTCCGTAATCCGACAGTGTATTTAATACAGGTTCAAAGTATTTCGAATTTTGGAGGTCATCGACGGTGTTGAGAGGATGAATCAGAAGACAACATAGTGCCCAGTATCCTCCATCACGAACAACATTTTTCTCTATAAAAATTAACAGTATTTTTTTTCCAACCGCCCCAATTTATCTAGGTTAGATAATGTTTTAATAATGATTTCACATATTTTGTCTCTTGTAATATACTTTTTCCTCCTCCGGGACTATATTAGCGATTTCCCCAATTACCATTTCCAGTATCAAGAATTAAATATTCACCACTACGCGTCTCGCTTATGTTGCATATTGTACACATCATACATCACAGTACCTTCGCCCTGCAAGCGCCAGCCCCCTCAGAGCCATGACCTGACTCAGTGAAATTCAATCTTAAGTTAGAGCTTTATGGCGCTGCTGAGCGTCCCCCTGCAGGCAGTACTGTACCATTATTACTCCAAACATTTACTCTACAAGCCCTCTGAGGCAATCCACCCCCACACCATGTTCTTGCGGCTCGCTAAAGATATCGATCGATGCATTAAACATTATTTGATCCCAATTTGGAACCTTGCCTCTGTGAGCTCCCCCCACCCAAACCAACCATGTAAAGCAGAAATAGGATACTCACGATTTTTCACAGTCTTATATACACCCTGCCCATCGCTCTCCCCAGCGCCTCTCTGTGTTGTAGGTGCTCTGAGTGCTTAAGAGTAAGCGAATTATACATTTTGCGCCAAAGTCTACCTTGCGTAGACCGAGGCCCCCCCCCCAGGGCACATCACCCCTAGGATGATAACATCAGCTCGGGTGTGCCCCCACGTGGTCTCGACCTAAGTCTCAAAGTACATTCTCCCGTTGGCTCGCAAGGACTCTCCCCAACCAGCAACGAACAACATAAGGTCTATCACAGCCCGCTGGGGCCTTTCTCAAGCTTAATGTAATAGACAAATATCAGCTATGCATATTTAGCTGCAGTTGCCAACATCGCTTATCCCGGCCCAGATGGAACCCCAATTAGCGTAGTACTAGTCTTATCATTAGTAAGCCGTCTGGGCTTCCCCCCTGGCCTCTCCTCCCATATTACTATACGCTAATTGACCGCCACCGTGATCCCCCTATGACTCAGGACCATTAATCTGATTTACACAGACCACACGGGTCCCCCCCGAAGTCATTGTTAGGAACACAAATTAGATCTAATGATAGCAAGCCCCCCAGAAGAAACAAAAACAGTATTGTTAGTACCTTTAGGGCATATTTGTCACATTGTTGATCTGATATTTATATTTTATGCTATTCTTCTATGTAGAATAAATGTTTGAGTTCTAATAACGATTGGTTATTATAGCCTCGCGATAAAAAAGTAGTCATGTATTCTGACTTTGCATAAGTACATATTGCATAAAAATTTGATAGAGAGTTCATCCATTACACTGTATTTCATCCACCTCAATAAATGCAAGGTTCCCGTGATTGACATTGTAGATCAAAGTAATTAAAATTTATAGTTAAGTTTTTTAATTAAACCACAATACAATTAATTACTATTCTGTAAAACATTCATTTCCTTAACACATTCAAATGTTTTCTATTAAGAAGTAGTTGATATTTTATACTTGTTCCAAAAGGAGCAGATAGAAATGTTTTCGAGTATTTAAGTTTGCTGGATATCTGGTCCAGCCCAAGTAGCAGGATAGGCACTGGTGATCACAATGCATCATACAAAAGCCAATTCAGAAATAATGCACGACAGACGATAAGGCACACTGAATAGGTGACGATTTCTGAGTATAATTTTCCATTGGTGTGCTTGACGTAACGTGCAGATGTAATTTGTTTGATTACTTATATATAATTTTTGTGAAATATTCCCCACCACTCCACCCCATACATCTTCCATGTCATATCAAGTGGGAAATTGAAATTAACTTTCGCGCACCCACAATTTTATATTTTTCTTTATTATTACCCAGAGATAGCATGCATAATAAAATGACGGACTAATCATATTCCGCCTATTACACCTAATGGCCATGATTTCCCCAATATAGATTCGTTTATTACCATATCGATCCCTGCTATACACCTGCATAAGAGTAGCGCTTTCTATCTCGTGTTTATTTTATTAATCTGTTACTGTTATTGATCGAATTTTACCACTTTCTTTCACGCTACTGCCTATCTATAATAACCCCTCAACACACATACGTATAAAGCTTAGGTATAAGCATATTTTTCATTATTTATTAGTTTAGTACAGTTGCAAATGTTTCATAAAAAAGACTGGTAATTGTTCTAGTCCCTTAAAGTCAATCGTATTGTCTCTTTAAAACAGTGTAATACGTTAGCCAGCATCAGATGTAGTCTATGGATCTAAACAAAATGATTCTGGATAAATGTTCACATTAATCATGACATCGAGTCAGTCTGATAGTCAATGCGTTTAAGTAGTGATAAATTCATGTGCTAAGTATGGGTTGGCATGTTCACAGTGTAGTCGTCGCCCTGTACCAGTGAGAGAGCTCTCAACTCCGATTTGTTACTGTCATGAATGCGAAAGTAAGCGAATGGTAACACTCCGTAAACTAGTTTACGATGCCTTACAGTGAATTACCCCAATCAACCATCTTTAGTCTATAAATAAGAAAAAAGATCTATGGCCTTATCTTCACCCCCAAATTCAAGTATAGTCGGTGGACATAGCCTGGTTACACAGTCTGAAGTTCAAGTACTGTGTACGTGTGCAGCTTTAAGAGTATCCTCAGATTCTCGTTTACTATCTCTAGAGAAATCAAAGTTCATGCCTCCCTAACACAAACACGAGATGAAAATTCGCTTTAAAACTACGGCGTTACAATTCCCCAGTCCAGTGGCTGCTTGGATTAGACTAATTGTGTATATACCCTGTCGACTATGCAATTATGGCGCCGACTCAGAGTCCGTTTCAACAGTCCCCACCGATCAATGTATGTCCGCCTTCCACGAAAAGTTCATCTGAAGACTCTTACTATCCTCACGAATATGTCTCTAACTATTTGTCGTCTTGCTCCTATCTGCATCACTCCTCGCGCAGCCTTTGAAGGGAATGCCCTCATAACATGATCCGAACATCCTCGTACTGAGTTGCGTTCTCACCCCCGACTAGTTGGATCTCCTTAAGGAGCTTAGCTTCATTATTACATCTGCCTGGCGCGGCTCCTCTACATATCCCCACAAAGGTCTATTCACTAGTCTTTAAATACAGCACCCAAGCTTCGGTGCTCCCCCCGGCTCGCCCTATGTCTATGCAAGTGATTATAACTAATGTTCGTGGCAGCTGATGGGCACTGGTCCTCCCTCTACAGGTGCCTTTGATATCACTTACAGGTTTGCTTTAATTCATACTAGCCCCATGAGTGCCTATCCCCCCGGCTTGTTTGTCGGCTAGTTAGATATCAGTCATATCTCAACAATAGATACATGTATGAACAACTTTCCATGCTGCCCCCGTGACGAAAAGCAGTGGGGTTGTTGCTTAGGCATAAAAGTCCGTGCTCTTAACAGGTGATATCAAATACTAATCAGTTACCTCCCTTTCCCATAGAGAGTGCTACTAGTGGAATGTGCAAATGTTATTACAGTCAAGCTCACCTACTAATATCTTAAATGATAACCAATGCCTCGCCGTACAAGTTCTCCACTGGTCATAATTGTCCCTACCCCACCATCCCTCCTGCACCCGGCGCTCCCGCCCAGCGCTCCCAACCACCACCCACCTCCTCATGTTTCAGAGCGTTAAGACGACATTAATTTACTAGAATTTTATATAAATCCCGCGTGGGCATATCCCTCACGGGATGATATGAATTCGCCCACAGTCTATATAACGCCATTAGATCGCCGACGTCGTCAAGCCTTTACACTCCCGAGCCGTTTCGTCTCATATCTTGATTCTACTCAAGCTCCTCACCAAACTCGTCTCCCTCACGTGCTACCGCCGTGTATTGATTATCATTCCATTAGATACGAGTGTAGAAGTAGTGAAGTACACAGCGCACCAAGTATGCATGCTCATCTCTCTTTCTCTCATATCCTTTCGCTCGTCTGAAAGTTTTATCGCTTGATTTTTAAAGAGATATCATTGACATTACACTACCAGGTGTTATTGCTAAATCAGTTAAACTAAAATTTGGTGATGTTCCTCACATAATCGCGGGCAGGGCGCCGGTGGGGCTGGCTGTGAAGTCAGTTGCTTTGCGTTGGGTGGGGAGGCTCCGACAGGCAAATGCTTTATTACAACTAGGAAGCTCGGGAACTTGGAGGCCCAGCGGGCTATTATATCTCTTGTGAGAGGAATCCCATGGGGGAGAACCCCGGCAGGCAAATGCAGATGTAACCTTGTGATGGAGGCCCCAAGGCGGGATGGATCGAACATCTGTTAACTAATAATCCTATAGCAAGCTGAGACGAAGCTCCACCCTGCAGACACCATACAATATTGACACATTTGATAACATTTACGCATAGCCGGAGGAGTTCCGACGGGCTAGCTACTGTACGTATAGATCACCTCTATGCTATCTGGAATGATCTTGCCATGAGGTTCAGGCGGAGCAAACCGCATTGACAGGTATATGACTGAACTTATCCGAATCCCGGTTAGGGGAGTCTCCATGACGGGCTCTAATATAACCTAATGTGCCTGGGAGAGAGCCTCACTACTGCCGAGAAGGTATATGAGATTATATCCACCGACCTCCGGTAGAGCCCCAAAGAGACTCCAGAGCCGGACCCTTCATTGCTCGTTTGGATGATAATCCAATTCATCATGTGATCACCTTGAGGCAGCCCCAGCAGGCTGCAGATAATGTACGAAATTAATCCTTTGAAGTGCTCCGAGAGGAAGCGCAACGCCCAAGCCGGTGCACCGTAGAATATGATCAGCGGAATATAATAGACACCGGATTGACAGAGGTGTTCTACATGGTGAGATGCACAATTATACATTTTGCGCAGTTATGAGTCGCCAAGCCATTCGAAAATCCTTCACGTGTGTATTAGCAAAAGGTAAACTGACAGACTCAACAAATGAGCCGAATATGACACCCATGATAGCGTAATGGACATTCTCCACTGTTAATACCCCCCATGGACCAGCAATGTAATGGTCAGCGTTGAAGAACAAAACATGCATACATTCATTCTTATTATACATGCGATCTCATACTTCATCATGGAAGAACTAATGAGATTCTGATGACGTTCACTTTAGTATATGCACACAGAGTCTTCCAGCGTGTTAAACATATGAGCTGAATTAAAACAATGTCCAAGCAATTGTTAATGCATGATCTATATCACCTTATCAGTTATAAAAGTCTGTGAATGAGGCATCCTACTATTACAACACCCACTTAAGAGAGCACGAGCTAGTGCACAGTGTTATAAGGCAATACCAATAATAAGTGAGACTTAGACGTAATCCCTACCCATCTTATCAAATGACAATCATAGCTTCAATCGGCTTGAGACGCAATGTTGACTATCTGCTGTTCTCTAGCGATGAGAAATAAAAAGCAATAGACAAGGACATTTATTATTTCTGATACACCACCGCAGTTTGGTATCGTGTGCAACATGTCTAAATGTCTCACCAGTCGACTGGCTCTACTTTTAATAGAATACGAACATTAGGAGGAAAGATTTCTGTACCTATACCGACAGTCGAGGCGAGGATACTTGAGAGCTTGGCATAGCCAATGACATTCTACTTAAGAGAGCTAAGCAATGAAAACTTCTCACTTTCTTCATACGATACGTTCACGTGTAATCCCCTCATATTGACTTTTACAACTTCAGCAAAAATAAAAGCAATATCATGCAGTTCTCCAGACCCAATGAATGACCACTTTCCATCCGCAGGAAGCACAACGTACACTGGTACAAGCAAGTGCAAGTGTCGCTCACTACGTATATACTCGCTATCTGAAGATTAACTTCACTGTGTTGAGTCGGATGAGTCATATGACAGCGATGCTTCACACTTTCAAGGCGGCATATATCTGATCGTTACTTACCCAAGCCTTGCATAACTACAAACTATATAGACATTAATATCGAAGAAAGATACTTCCTACCCCTTTGCGTAAGCCTACAGACAAAGGATTACTCTAACGACCTTCTTCACAGTTAACGCTTTATAGATCAAATTAGAATATACACCTAATACAAATTGATGATCGCTAGCTTGACATAGAAGAGTGAACTAAACTAGCAAGCGTTGCTTAAATGTTGACCTGGTTTAATATCCAACATGATAAAGCACACGTAATTATGTCACGATATTGAAACCATATGCTTATATTTAATCATCCATTATTAATACTTCTGCTATATAAGAAGGTATAAACACCCCCAGAGATTCCTAGCCAATTTCCCACATTTTAAATTTTTTTGTCGTCAACCGAAACCACCCGATATACCATCAAAAGATTGTGGCCAAGCTCTTCATAAGGTACCCATGTAGTAGTATATGCCTCCCTGAAAACATTGACGGTCTCTAGTAATAGCTCCTATATTACTATCACTTTATAAATACCTACAAATAGAAAAGAGGAAATCCAATAAAGGTAAAGTTGATAATCATACCTATTGCGTAGATCAATAAGTCGAATCCCCTAGCTTAGATTATCCAGGATTTCATGACCTGACATGAGAGGAGGGAACCAGATCATTCTGTACCAATCACAAATTTGGAAATTGTTTTTACGTCTTCAATCTTGCCCCCGGTGTTGAGGAAGTGGAGCCGATGATACCGCCGATGGGGTCTGTTGCCGTGTGTTCAATCTTTCTGGTTACACATTAGGCGCAAAGTGCATGCGTTAGGGGTGCAGTAGTTACCGGGCGCCACAAGCGAAGTGTGTGCCGTTCCGAAATCCTGCGGATTAATAATATATCTATGCGTATGCGGGGATCACAATTAGCTCCGAATTGCACGCTCCCTACTCAAGAATCGCGTTGGATAATGTCGGCTGGTGGCAGAGTGACCACCTCTTTCAAGTGCGCCTAAGAGGTGTCTTTGGAACAGTAAAGTCGATTATTGCCCCCGGAAACTTTAGTGAGCGCCATAGACAGAGCTTTGCGTATAGACGAGCGAACCACCATCAGTTTTAGATAATTGCTCTCCTGGTGTGAGTTATGTCAAAGTTAGATCCCCCAGCTAAGAGAGACAAGCTGTAAATGCTATTTGGAAAACTTAGCGAGCCCGCCTCGGTGAGACCCATGCTTGGCGTGTGTTACATGACGCTAAGTGATCCCCACCAGTCCTGAGAAAGGTTTTTGGCGCTGGGTGGGAACACTTCGAGCAAATGTATATTAAAACTGAGCCCGAGCCCCGGGGGAGCCAGCGGCTCACAGGTTAGTATAATTTAACTCCTGAGTATCCCTAGGGGTTGTATGAGAAGCCCTCAGACGAAAATGTATATGAAACTGAGCGAGCCCTGGGGGAGAGCCGTCAGGTTCCTAGCTCATTGTGAGGTTAGTCCATTCTGTACCTCATGATCCTCTCAGCGAGAGTAACATCTCTGCTCTGACTGGATTGTTCACCAATTCCAGCCAAACGCAGGTCGCTTACTGTAGTATTGATCCTTTTTATTATCGCAGCCCTAGCGGGGGACGTATCTGACCCGCAACGGCACAGTAAATAGATGTACATACACTTATCACATATACTACACGAGAACACGTAACTGAGTATTATATCGAGTTATATTTAGTAGGTAATCCGTCACATAGTTGAACTAAAATGCGCAATTACTCGAAGTAACTGAAGCCTACATACAAAAATACAAGTTATAGGCTAAACTAATTATCATTTCTCCCTCTCACGAACAGTCTGTGTATTGACGTGTTAAAAATAACATAAATTTCATTTTCTCTTATAATAGGAGATTAAATCAGTATCTGGATTGTGAAATAACATCTCGAGAGAATCGGAAAGGACTATTGAAGCCAAGGTTTAGTTGCTCTACATAATTAATTATTATGGATATCAATCGAAAAATGACTTACTGTCGTGAACCCTAAGATGAAATAATCAATTAGATTTCTTGCCTTGCCGAGCGCAACCATCCAGCGACTAACACTAGAATATGACTCCTTGGCTAGTAATCAGAAGATCAGACAATGTAAAAAATATTTAGCATTTCACTCTTACTTAACTATCTCCCATAATCTACTTTACCATTCTCATATGTGATGCCTGAGTGCTAGTAGAATAGGTTCGTAGTTGTTGGGTGATAAGCAGCTTTTTGTTCAGCAATCACATCTATTATCATCCGATAAAGTTATTGGTTATTAAGCATAAGTTATTGCTTGTACCCATACACGACACTGCTGGCGGAGTATCAACTCGTTTCATGGAAGTCGTCGTATCAGTGCCCACCCATATTCTGCAAGATATCGCCAATGTCAATGCCACCACATATCGGTTACATTAGAACTCGCTAAAGAGGTTAATTAAGTTTATATCATATATCAGAACTAGATGCCTCTGCTGCCAATGGAATTTATTCGGTTGACGCTAGTGATAGAACCCTTATCAGACGCACATCGCAAAAACTGAATCAAGAGCTAAGTGACTAATCTACTTACAGTGCACATTGTGACACTCTACTTAATTGTAAATTAAATATCAAATACGAACTAATATATATTAACCCAGAAATTCTTTATACTTTCTCATCTTATTTTATAATAGTTTTCAAGTCGATAATTTTTAGATCTGAAGCTCTCTTTACCGGAGAAGGATCCGAGCTATGGCGATTTGAATGTGCATGCACCTTCCAAAGATAATTTTTTTGAAAAGTATATATTAATCACTTATGACTTCCCACGGAAAAACTTCTATAATTCCATCATTTTTTAGAGACATGATAAAAGAATTTCCTACAAGAATTCTTAGCAATCATGATGCATGCGCGCGATTACTAGTATACGATGTCACTCACACGTACGAGCATTATCGAACAACCCCTACATAAAGAACTGGTCATTGACTTATATTACTAACATCTAAACAATTAAAAGCAAACTTCTTAACATTGCATTCAATGTCCAAGTAAAGTATGGAACAGATACATGATAAATTATCCACTCCAATCTTTATAGAGTAAATATCCTATCGGATTCACGCTCTTACTAGTATATGGAATATACACAAAAATTGACATATCGTATATTACATCGAAACGGAATAGGAAGCCGTCCTAGTCCACTCCCGATGATTAGTGCAATTCTTCTAGAAATTATTGATAGAGAAAGATTTAATATTGACTGCAATAGCCTTTTATTAAATGCCCGTATAACTTAAAAAAGTGAGCAAATCTAATCTCGTTCATCTAAAAAAATCGTACTTAAAAGCGTTCGACCAATAGACCTTACACTTTTGTATGATAATACTAACAGTCTAAATATAAGGCCAGGTACTATTAATAACCCGACAGTAAATGATATTTTCATTACGCCAACCGGATCAAAAAAAGAACACGAGATTAAATAAGTGAAGCGCCCAATTACTATGAGCCCTATCAGTTTTCAGACCTAAATATAATAATTTTAGAATATCGCTCAACTTTTAGAAATTTATTCCAGTCTTTAAATTAAAAAAAAAAACCGCATCTGCAGGGTCTTGTAGTTATTGATGTGTAGGTAACCACACCGAACAGCGGTTGACGATATATTTCTTGTCCATGGGTATAGACCAAAGTGTCATTTTCAAGTTCTAGCTCATACAGTCTTTGCATCAAATATCATTTTTGGCTGTCTGTAACCTTCCAAATATGTACACAATCATCCCCACAAACATAATTTCTCTGGGTGGATAATTTTTATTAAGTCTAACTCTTTTATACAATGTAGAATACTATTCACTCTGTCTCAATCAACTGATCTCGACGGTGCGGAAAATATACTCACTTCGGGCGGATTATCCCATGTGATCTAGCTTATCCCCAGTGATGTTGAGGACCGATAGGTATACTACCGAGAATGATAAGATATACCTTTTCACAACATCTCTGAGCGAAAAAACGCACATTAAATTGCACATCGCTAATAGGAGTATGATAAATTTTCCTCCATAACTTATGATTTACGCTATTTAGCAATAATCTTCTCATATAATGTACGCAGAATAACTTGAAGTCAGCACAACGATTAACAAGTAATAACTACACACCTACGAATCAGATAACAATTTTTCTCTTTAATAGATTCTTTCTTACCCATATATAAATCGTACGCCTTATCAAGTGCTTGAGCGCATTTTCGAGTTCCGATCCCGGTTTAGCTTATACTTAGACTGTTTCACAATGACAATATGAAATAATATCGACCTATCTATATCGTACATTGGACTACGTAATCCACGGCAAATACCTTACCCCATTGTACACAATGAATTATCCACAGGCTTTTATAACAACTACTCGAGGAATTCGCATTAAATGCTACTGCTATCTTGTCAAAACCCAGCAAGCATTGAAATTTAAGATGCCATATAAGATATGATATCTCTCAACTTGGGAATTGTTCTCCCATTAGATAACCACACATTTTCGCTAGAAATAAATTCATACCCACACTCGAAATGGCTTACCATCTTTGCATCGTGGACGTCAACTGAGAAATGTAAGTCTGCTTGCATATTGATGGTCAATCACCCCTTTAAATCAAAAATAGAATGCCCCGATGTCGGAGTGGTGTCTATTAGAGAGAAGTATGTGCCAGCAATCTGTCGCAATTCAAGACGACATCCAGAGATTCGAGATAGAGTTATTGTGGACGATAACGTATGGTTCTGCTTGGTATATTAAGTAGAGCCTCTTATATATGCCACTGATAATCAGATGGTGAAGGGATTATAACAAATTCAAAGGCTAATAGAAAATATAAGTAAATAATTATCTACCAGGACCAACACTGACTCTCATTCTGCAAAGAGCTTTTAACATAATGAATAGAGTCGCTCAAAAAAGTTTAATCCTAACCATGTCTTTTAGTGAGTTGTAGTTGTAATTACGATATACAGCACAAAAAAGAATTAATAGGAGTAAATGTCACATGTATTATTGTAATTCAATACTCCTGATTTTGTCGGACTGTTGCGCTGGTCACAATTTTGCCACCTTGTCCTCCTCTGTATTGATTACAGCATAATTCCTAACATATTTATCCGATGAGCAACACAAATGGGAGGAACCGTCACCATTCTTATGTCGAAGAAGTATATGCTCATAAGGAAAATGTACAAGAAAGAACGTCATAACACCAATTCATTGCTACAAGCGATAACTCCATAAAGTTATGTTCATGTGGAGACATCGCACCTAAAGGTTGCGGGTCTGCGATAGTCTATGCGGCGACAATTTTCAATGATATTTCATCTCAGAGCAATCGCATTGTTCACTGCACCACCAAATACTATTTGTTATTTGACTTATGCAAGCTTCCCCACCCACCACCCCCCACCTACTGGAGTATATGTATCAAAAGATCTGTTTAGCGAGTACTTAACTAAGATCCAGACCAATAAAATATATCTCTGTGATCTCTATACTAATTCATTATACTATAGTTTCCCATAATTACCTGCTCAAATTGGTTATGGCACCAAGTTGGTAGGTTATCTTGCTTATATATCCCCAACGGTTAATGTTGGATATTGAATGCGATTCTGGCGTATGTAGTCGTACTTATGATCAGCAGCCATGTTCCTTCTTACCAAACAGCAAGGACCCGCATGGTTTTAAATCATGTAATTGCCAGTTTGGCAAGTAGTATAGTCTCCATAACGAAAGAGAAAACTCTTCCTTTATGCGAATTAAGCAGAATAGACTAGCGGCTTAAAGACAACTCAAATATCCATCTAAAGCACTTCATTAGCGATTGGCGGAGTTGTATAGTTAAATTAAACATTGCCAATCAATGTATTTGCTTTTTGAGTCTTTTTCTTTTCTTTTATTAATTATATTTAGTAATACACCACTCAAGTCCGGTGTAAGGTTGTGGTATACCTATAATTCTATGGATTAAGCATCCGTACCTAATATATTCAACATCTACGTCATCAATATCTTTTCTATACTAAGCTGGGTCCATTCACGTGACCGCTGAATCCGTTGTAGCTTTACAGTTTATCTGTTTGATACGCAAAATTTGACGTTCTTTGTCATAATTACATTTTTACACTAACAGTGTAGATCGATAATAATTTATAGGCATTACTTAACATTCATGAATGTATTTGAGAAATGTAAATTCTTTTCACACATATAATAAATCTCCTATCTAGATCCCTTTAGCAATACAGTGAATCTCACGATGTTTTGTGGTGATTAAAGCAAATGGAAAATTCACATAATATTATTTCATAGATAAATATAGATTTATTTCATATCTCAAATGACAATAGGCAATTCGTCACACTTATTATCGCCAGTCGATTCAGAAGTTATTAAAATATTAAACTACCTTGATCTATCAAAAATTGTTGCGCGATAGTCCTGTGGTATCAGTAACATTCTGAACTATCTTGCGTGAAAAAGCAAAATGCAGCCATTTGATCGTGCAAAACATAATGGACAAACAGGACATTCTTGCACAAGACTTCCCCTTCACATCTTATTACCAATCGACTTCCAATAATTATGTTATATGCCAAAAAGCATCGTGCTACGGCGACTTCTATCTACTTTGTCCTATAAAATGTAGGGACGAATGTTTCCCATTCAGCTAGATCCTGCTTGAGCTTATAACTATACCAATGTCTAGAAAATTCGGAGACAAAGCTATACGCATCCACAAAAAAAAAGGTGTCTTTCGCATGTGCTAGCTGTCAATATTCTCTATAATAGTACATCTTTAAAAGGCGTAGTAGTAGTCCGCCAGATATTCCTTAAGTTCCAGCTCAATATAAACAGATATAGATTTACGCCTAGTAATTGACTCCATGTCATTTGAGGTAAATTAAATGCCGTCAATAGAGAGTGTTTATCATCACCCATGTGTAAGGCTGTCCTCGTTATTTCACTACTAACGACTTATCAGCCTACATGATCACTCCCGTACCGTTGATCCCCAAAAAATGGCGTCACCGTCGTCTCTCCTCTCTCTCTCCTCATTCTGGATCCGAGGACAGAGACAATGGCTTACTCCCTCCCCTAGACGATGGATCCCGCTACAGTCTGTGCTTACTCCAGGACCCGCTACTTGCCCGACTTTACCGAGACATTTATCACGGTTACCTTTACCTTTGATATGATAAGTTGTGCATTCTTTGATGTTAGCGAATAATTGCGCATAAGGATCAATTTTCCAGTATGATGGCAATCTCCGATAAGTGCAAATTGCTATTAATCCTGATACAGATAAGGTTCGTGGTCACATCTATGTTCGACCCATAGCAGGATACGGGGTACTCTTTTGTTGCATGATTTTGTCTCAGTTCTTTCACAGTAATGACTATCGGTGTTATTGTTTCATCATAGCATTGCTGACGTTCTCTGCTCTACTGTAAACCTTTCACTAACTAATGCCTAATGAGTTTATAGTGTACGCAATGTTCAAGCAAACTCAACTTGCAGTTGTCAATCTCAAGTTCCACAGTAAATTTCTGCAAATTGTCAAATCCTATGAACGGCGAGTTGAGACTATGAAGTGTGCATGAATGGCTCCATCGGAAATAAAAGTCAACGGAATCTAACATACAAACCGATTACCTTCCGTATACCGTGTTTATTTCCCCGGTGATCGTAAAATTTCCTCCGAAATTATAAATCGAGCCCCTATCAAATTACATTTGGTCATCTTCCATGAGTATGGAAATTAAACTTAGACTGACGCAATGGAGTCCACGCCAGCTATATGGAGTGATGATGCGCGCATCTGCTCTCTTACAGTAATCTAACACAGTTGCCAAATGCCTTCTCTTCCTACTCCTCTGCTTTACTAAACGAATAACAATCTGAAACCCGCATTCCCTATGTAATTTCCATCATTTTCAGCGATTCCAACTTCTTTTCTCTTTCCTTTGCTTTGTTAGCACACAAGAAGAATTTCTTTCCCACTCATGCAAGGCACAATCTACTATTACTATAAACCAAGCCAGACAGATTGTGTTTTTTTGAATAGTGTGATACTGTGCGCTTGGTTTGTTTTATCATACGATTCCTACCTACCTTTTAACTCACGCCTACAAACATTTATAGATATTGATGAGAAGCATGCCGGCTAAACACAAAGGCAAAAAAAACGACACTACCACAAGAATATACCGAGCGTGTCTTGTGTTTTAGTTAATAAGCGACTTCGTATATTTGGCAGAAGCGCCCACACCCTGCACTACCCAAAGAACAGACTCTCTGATTTTTGTGACAAAATGCACTCAACATTTACCCATAAGCAAGATTCGCATAAGCTTTTACGATTCGTTTCCGTTTTAGTACACCCTTTCTACGCCCCACTGCTTTTCCCCAACTTTACCCTGCTAACTCTCACCAAACCCGCTCACAAATGCAAACGTTCCACACTTTCCATCCCAGCGGAACATCAATCTAAACCCAAAGGCAACACCTTTCATTTAAAACCCCCCCCGGCGCCACATTTCTTCCCATCCCGAATGATACCTACCTCGTCTTTCACAGAAGAAAATCAGTGTTATAGTTTGACCGATCTACGCATTGTGATCTCAATTTTCTGATGCATAGCCCTCATTTCATTTTTAACAATTCTGCCAGAAATACACTCTGTGATTAATCTGATATTCTATAACATCGGTTAGCTTGAAACAAGCGATACACTAATATAACTTCTATGAAAATTGAGTAGTACACCAGTTAAAACTAGTACGAACTACCAACATAGCTATAAACTCAATACATTCATTATCTGTTAAAAATAATACTACAATAATATTTCCTTCCAACAGAAAATAATAAACGCCGTTCATATGCTATGGTGAGTATACGTAAAACGTATTTTTGACACAACATTAAACCGGGTGTACGACACTTAACGCAATTCTGCACTACCGAGTTTACATCCACTACTCTCTGAAAACACTTCTCTATTTGCTCAATTTAATTGCTTAACTATACAGAGGCAACAAACCTATCATATTTAAACGTAAATGGCTCGTCTTAAACTCTCCCCATGTGCATTCCAATTCCTTCGAAGTCGGCCTCAAATCGTTCACGGTTCCCCGTGCCCTACTACTACCATGAGCGTCTGATTCACTCTTACGTGACGATCTTTAACGTCACATCTTCTGTCCACTCCCGTCATACAACGTCCACCCGGATGCCATTTGTTTTATTGAATTGCATGTATAAAACCTGAGTGATCCTGTAGCGACAAAAATCAGTTATTATGATTATATAGACGGCTTATAAAACAATTGGCTAGTGTAACACACCACGACAGCAATTTAATTCCTCCACTATGAACATGAGTCATAACTGGATACCAATAACTAAACGTCTTGAAAACCCGATGCTAATTAGGATATTGCAAATCTTACTGCCTTTAATACATGACTATTGAAACCCCTGCAACAATTAGTTTGTGAGTGTTTTGTCTCGATGTTCCAATATAACACATGAATCATATACATCAGAACAGAAGACTACAACACTTATGCAAAGTTATGCAGATCGTTATGCAAATAACGAACATTTGATGGGAAAGTTGACCGATGGGAAGCTGGAAATCGCCGTTATAGTCATTAGTTTGCCGTTCAAGGTCACCTTATCCTCAATAACAATAGTTCCCAGTACGAACCCTAGATATCAAAACATCTGTGTAGTGCGTCAGCTGTTATTTCCTATTTCTGTGGGAGTAGTATCCTCAATATCCACATCATCAGTACTGTAATCATCATACATATCTACAATTTATCGTATTCTTTTGTGAACCCACACACACTTTAGCATCTTCCCTCATTCTCTAACTATGGCCTCATAACTATAGAGATCTATTCATAAATAAAGTGATTAAAGAAATTTCCCATCTGAATCCATTATATATATGAATGTTAATAGTATAGATCTTTTATGCCTCAAGGAAAACAACCTGATTGTGACCAAAACTATCATGAACTCCTAATAACGAGAAAAGAGACAAGATCCGTTTATCTGACCACACCGATCTTAAATACTGCCACGAGTTAAAATTTGATATATCACCGACGTCCTTATTAGATTTTGAAAAAAATAAATGAATAAACGGTGTCCACCGATGTCTTCTAGCCCAACATATTCCATGTCAGTGTGATAGAGCTTATAGTATGATGAACCCTATTCTAAAGGAAGCAAATAGATCCCACTGTCTCGATTCTTTATCTCTTCATCCCTCCACATAAGCTATCTTCAACATTCTGCACTCTGAATTTCTGCTAATAGACAGTACCTTCTCCTTCTTCCGCTATCTTGCTACTCTCTTCTCTAACCATCTGCTCCATGCTTAATTTAACTCCTCTACAAATGATGGCAATTTTTTTCAATTACAGTTCAAGAAATTTGGGCTCTTAGAAGCAGGGTCTCTGCTAAATGTGAGAACATTGAGCAAAGCATCAAAATCTCATACCTATATCACACGAAAACATCTGGCCAACCCAGGAGAATTAAATGTAGAAAAAATAGACTATTCGACCAGATTATATGTTTGGATCTAGATCATAGTCTAGTCCAATATGACTTCTTTGATGATACATAATCCCAGATATATATAGTGTTCTTCGTTGCAAATTAGAAAAAACATTAAACTTGTAGTATCACATAAGGATTCTCCACATTCTCTTATATGAACTTCTAACCCATTTGACCATACCAGACTTATGTCAGTGCAACACAGATCACTTTACCCATGAGTATCCCACTCTCGACTCTACAATCTCTTACTTGTTCTTCTGACCTCTCCTTGCATCTCTCCCTTCTGCAATCCCTCATCTCCCATACTACTTCTCTACGCTGGTATCCTACCGATCGTGTTGTTCGTACTCTCTCATCTCTTCATCTTAGGCATCTCATTATCTTGATACTGACACAAAATGGAAGCCTCAGTTGCGCCCACGAAAGAAGTTATATAGAATAAAAGACTATAAGCATTTAGTACAGTTGTAAATATCTCACTTACAGAAACATTCTTACCCGTTTAAACGAAAGAATTCAGGTTATCTTAAAAATAAACAATAACTTAGCCTTTTAGTGTCCTTTCCATTTCAGAGTCAGGCTATAGAGAGTTGATCCTGTATTAGATAGTTACTTTATCTTATCAAATGCACATGAAATTTCTCGCACTTCATAACAACAGAGCTTACTGATCCTATCACACCTAAATTCTTAATGAATCAACACTCTCATAACTCAGTACTATGATCGTCATCCCATTCGGCATCCAAGTGGCCAGCACGCTATGGAAATATCCTTTGATCACAACGAATGGCTACCCTCTTTTCTCATAATAGATGATACATCAACAAATCAGCAAAAAGTAGCATCTATTTCAGCAGATGCAACAAATGTAGCATATCGGGGAATATTTCTGGAGCAGATGTTGTCAAGAGAAAATCTCCCATAACGTAGATTAATCACTAAGGTGATAAGAAGATAAATCATCTATGGTGTACTCATGAGTGCCTTTTTATCCACATCCTATTAGTCTTATCCGACCCTGATTAATCCATGGGTTACGATGTCGAGTCCAGGAATATCGTATATTAATATTTCATTGTGACAACAGTGGCAACCTCGATTGACCAGAAAGTTCAGAACCATATGGACACATACCAATAAGGTAAATCTTATAATTGACACGTAGATAGCAGATAAATATAAAACTTATCCTTGGCTCTCTCGTATCATTTGCAGCTAGACATGCTTATGAACATAATGATTCTCCAGTGCGAAAATCTAACTCTATCTGATCTGAATTATCTCAGTTATGTGCCGCAATGTAGAGAATTCCGAAGACTCGACGGACATACAGAACAGTAATACCCTTCACTACCACTCCTCACCTTGCGACTAGATCACACTGTGAAGCGCAAAAAATTACAACAGATTTGATGCATATGAATATTGTAATCACACAGCAATTATACTTCAATGAGAAATAGAAGTAGAAGACACCTCTACGCATATAACAAATTCACCAAACTAATTTAGTGTTATCGCTCACACCCATAACAAAATCTCTATCCCAAGTCTAATGAGATGTCTGAATCAAAGTAAGTCTGTGTAGCATATTGTCAGTCTCCTGTCTCATTTATCATACCAATTAAGTGTGTTATTTAGCTGTTAGATATAATTACATTTATCTTAATAGAGAAAGTGCTTATAAAGAATCCTCTAGAAGAGTAGAAACTCATTATATGAAATAAGTGAGATATCTTACCTTAAATGAAAGTTATTTGAGAAGAGAAGCTTCATCCCAGAATGAAACTCAAGACCTTAAAGTCTTCGCGTATTACCGTATTGATATTTCTGCTATAGAGTGATCAGTTTTCTAGTAATGGTGTTACTTTATCATCCCCACGCTTTACTTGTGAACCCATTTGCTTCTATTAGCATGTTGCTGTACAAATGTGCATTTTTTTAGTTCTTTAGTCCACGATCTGGTAAAAACTAACAACAGGCAATGATGATAATCTTGTGGATGTTTATTTCTTTGAAATATGTAGAGATGGTTTTGCTGACGTCACAAATGAGCGAAATATTTATTGCTCACTTGATGACATGAAACAATCAAATGCAAATCCTTCCTACCAAGGAGTGTACCTACTCTACAATACATACCCTTAAAAATCACGTTATTGATAGATTAAATCCTGTAAGAATTTATATGTAGCATTTCATTATAAACCCCCGAATCAAGAATTAATAGATTATCACAAAGGTAGCCAATTAAGACCAGCGCGAAGATGGCTTTATTAGTTACTCCTCCCCTCTCACTGTAATTATATACGATGCATGGATTAAGTGGAATAAAATTCCTTTAAGCTCAGCTAACTGGTTATCGTATAGCTATTCAGAGACTATCAATTAGTGTTTTAGCATACAGTATTTATATCAACTCATATTAGAGTCCATACAAAAGCATATGTCAGCCACCTAAATGTGACTAATACTCATGTGCCTATCATAATCTATAAGTGTGCATGGCCACTTATCACATGCCAGAGCTCCGCAGCCACGGATGTGAGACGACGATGTCATTCTAGTCTATCCACAACGTATAAGTGAAGTGACAGAAGCTAATCGCCTCAAACTGCTAGCACTAGAAATAAGTGAAACTGGATCATTGTGGGGATACATTTGAAAAAAAGCTCATAAATTTCTGACTGCTAAGAATTTAATGAAGCCACATATATACAGTATCTTGATAGTCCCGTTAGAGTATATCGATTATATATTTATATTAGCCGCCTAATATTAATACTCAGGTTCTCAATAGCTCTTTCTTATGGTATGTTCTTAGTGCAAGTATTAACAACTATTTTATCAGTATAAAAATTATTGTATTAACACCCCCCAATTCATGGGAGTATTATATAATTTGTCACTAATAATGACATTAGTTACTTCGGATAGAGATTCCCCGCCAAAATCTAGCACTCTCTTACCTACACCGGGGTCTATATACTTCGACACTTATACAGCACATTTGCACGCTATGGGCTGCTCCACACCGACTTGGGACAGCGATAAAGAGTAACACAGTACTAACATTTGCCCTGCTGGCATCCCCTCAGGGCTGCAATATCGAATTAAAGAATTATTTTATACTAATACATGCCCGCTCGGGCTCACCAACACCGCCTGCTAGCGGATAACTAGTTCATATACATGCTGCCGGTGCTCCCCCCATGGCTATCACTTCAGTTTATATCAGTTCTGCTTGCACGTCCACCCCGGACTCGTCAACTGCTCTTCACTGTTCACACTCATTAGAAGCCCGCCGAGGCTCCCCCAGGCATCTCCTAGTTATATACAGCCCGCTGCCTCACCACCGGGGGTCTCAGTGTGAAGAGTTTCATATACATTATGATACTCGAGGCACTATCCCACGATGCTTATCATTAGTCCCTTAGTGAAAGCCCAGCTGCGGCCCTCACTCATCTAGCTTATATACAATAGTCTAGCATCGCCTGCGAGCCGTGCTACCCCCCTCTATAGCATATTACTTAAGGAATATGATAGCCTGCTAGAGTACTACCCACGAGAACCTAAGAGTTTTGCTCTATTTAGTATAGCTATATGGTGCGCTTGCACACGGCATCCCCCCCAGCATTCAACTCATGTTACAACCAGCGACACACGCGGCTCCCCCCGGCAGTTATATCACACATCAACAATGGAGTGGATGAGCACACCGCCTCGAGAAAGCCAAATGATATTGATGTATTGTTGATATATGTACATGTATGATATCATATTTTTGTTTCTTCTTGTAAAAAGTTAGTGTACATGTTTATTAGGAGTAGTCATTGTACATATGTTTTGGTGGTTAAATAAATGTATTTTAACCTATAATGCAAGTTAGTTGTGTATAAAAAATTATTATTGCGATTAAACGCAAAACAATATATCGTTTAAACGCAAAATATTACTTTTACACGTAAAGGATTGCGTTTGAACGCAAAAATTATTGCGTTTAAACGCAAAACTATTATTGCATTTAAACGCAAAAATTACTGCCTTAAAATGCAAACATGATTGCACTTAAATATGATGATGTGCTATCAATTAACAATCAT
>CAJDSM010071603.1:315-14654 GCA_903981925.1 Ostrea lurida
TTGAAACCTTAAGTTAAAAAAATGCTCATATGTTTGTGTTTAAGAATCACGTGTGTATTTTTCATAGTAATCCTAAGAGACTCTCATGTCGAGGTATATTATGGCCCATTTGTAGGGAGAGATTCGCGACCGTAGCCACGCTGGCTCGCCAGAAGCACAAGATACCATTTCGTCATGATGTCTGTAAATATCTTGGTGTGATTCTATTACACTCTATACGTTGCTCACTCAATCGAGTCAAGTAACTTACTTACAGGAGAGAGATATTTCATTGAAACTGACTTGAGTATGGCTACAAATTAGTTTTTCATTCCTGCACACGGGAAGAATTTGACCGCGTATGAATTTACTTCGGTCAGTATACATTGAGCTACCTATACCAAGGAACATTTAATGCTCTTTCGGTTCTCTTGATTCTTTGGGGTCTGCCATTTTACTGGGTGACATATCCTTTTGGTCACTAAGTTAGCTCATGCTTATTATACTCTGAACCATCGCTAGCTTGCATAATGAGGTAACTACATATTGAGGGTTATTCGATAATTAACCTACTACCTATCTCAGACGAAGAGGAGCCACTCCTTTAGGAGTAATCTTTAGTTATTGTATATTAATAGTCAGGGACAGATCAGAATAGAACCAAAGTTAGGCGCTATGCGCACTCCCTGCTAGTCTCATCAGTTGAGGAACTAGCCATACTACAGATACAAATCTTTCTATATATGATCACTTTAGACAGAGTTATACTGAGAGCATGATTTCCCATTGAATGGTACCATCAACTTCACCAGAACTAATATTATATTCGAGAACGTGTTGACAATTTCTTATCTCATGTATAAAATTGAGCTGAGATCATATAGCTATGGAACAAGGTACTATTGATATTTTGTTGATGTCAGAGATCTAAAACTCAAAGAGATACTATTCGTGCATTTGCGTCCCATTTCTTATAATGTTTAGCGTTTACAATTAAACGAGTCTGATTATTAGCCAGTCAAGATATTAATCACAAAACAGCTGCTATGATCTTCATTTAGTTATTTTAAAAAATCATTCGTACTGTGTGAATACATGTTTGGTCCAACAAAAAATTCGTATGTTACAAAGCAACAGTCATAGTCTACAGAAATATTCTCAACTCTTAAAGCAAGAACTTGGAATATTAAAAGAATTGTCTAAAAAAAAATAATAAAAGGGTCATTGGTATTAACTTTGGAATTTTCAGTTTAGTTCTTCTGTAAGGGTATATGGATCGGTCGTAACAGGGCTGGAATTTATTCGCTGATTTTTACTAATCCTAACTATCTTTATCTTCTTGATTTCTATGAAGTATATCCTAAGATATAATTTTTAAATCTATGTATTTGTTACATTCTGCCTGGGACACATCTTGGCGAGATACACCTTTCCAATTGCTTCTCACTAGGATTTTTATGCCCCGGAATCTTCGGGATTTGGGGGCTACTATAAGTTTATGTTAGGACATCACACTGAGGAGAGCTGAAGCTCAAAGTCAGCTTTATTACTGGGGGTCATGCGGCCAATGATCCATTTTGCTTTCTCTTAATCGCACTGAATATGGGCCGTCGTCGTCATTACTTTCCTCGCGATTACTGAATCTGTACCGTCTAGTATGTTAATGGTAATCTGTTTTTCTTTCTCTACTTTATTAAAAGGTTGGTTTACATCTTTTTCCTTTTTCTTAATCAACTAGCCTAATGGAGTTCAGGAGTTATTCATAAATTCTAACATATGATCTTGTTTGGTGGATTCACTAACATATTTCTTTTTTCTTGCATAAAACTTCCTTTTGTGTGTTTTTTGTTTCACACATGAAAGGACCAGCCCCATTAATCCTCGCGGAATTTTCGAAAGCAAAAGATCTATACACTCATTATAACGTAGGTACACGTTAATTACGCGGGTAATTTTATATGACAGCCTCTTTTACTGTTTGGCGCTGTAATGTGAGAGATATTTCAATCTCTCATTCAGCAGTCATTAATAACACTTGATTTATATTCCCGGTGGCTAAACAGCCCTTTCTCACGGTCGTATAATTCATCCGAAACCTTATTTGACATCAGGAAATATGAACAGGGTTTAATATTGATTTCTTAGGGGTATCAGTCTATTACCATGGTCTTTAATTATTAGACTAGGCCTACTTCGAGCTGGGAGCGTTGCTATGGCAAGGTTTAGAATCTCGGGGGTTGTGTCATTTTCACGGGGTCTCCTGTCCTGGCAATCTCCTTCTAAATGCACGCCCGATACGGACTACACACAAGGCTGCCCAACTATTTGAGACAGAGTGGATTGTCATATTGTACAGCATTTTTTCGTGGATGGGTAATCATACTATTATCATACAGGAAGGGGTTGTGATCTCATGTCCACTTTGTCTCTTCATTTAATGGAGTCTCTCACCACTCAAAGATATATATGTATAAAACAATACACAATGCGAAACAACAATTTAGGAATATAAAATCAATATGTACTCCGGTCAAAAGCAATATGAATGTCTCTCTGGGACACGTTTCTAGTCATTTTTCCAGAATGGTACATGCAAAGGACCGTGGCATGGACTGCCAGACCTCTCTTTGGTGACCGTTACTTCATTTGAATTCATAACGGCCTCATCAGATATTCTGAGTATAGCACCTAAATGCGCCTAACTTTTAGCATTACTTGGGGTCTTTCTATGGACCCTTTGGACTATATATATATAACACCTTAGTCATACCACATTGGATTGCTCGTGCAAGTGCTATTGATGCGGGAGGGCCAAAAGGTCAAATAGCCTGTAGCCTTTTTCTTTCTTTTCACATATTATGCTGCTAGTATTATCTGCTGGGCATTTCTCGACCAAATCGACCAAAATGTTCAAAAAGTGATACAACTTTCAGAGACTCTGCTACTTCACGACTTACCATCCATCTCTCTGTCAGAGTTTAATTCGGCTATTCCATCTTTACCAAATGTATTCTATACTGTGGGACGGATCAAATGAATGAGTTATACTTCCACTTTCATTGTTTCGCTATTAAGAACAGCAAAGAGTATACTCCTTTCAAAGATCTTCTCCATTTCGCATGGTCTGTAATATCCTGAACAACTGGCCAACCACATCACAAAATAATAAAAAAAAATATAGTGCTCTCGAAGGAACCTTGGGGGGGGGGCGAGAAGTTAGTGTGAAAGCAAATTGAAGAAACTGATTTTAAATACACTCTTTTTTGTTCATAACCTGATGCACAAAACATACCACCCTATAATCTAAATTTTAACCGAAATTCAGCAAAATAGACAACTTTTCTACTGAATAATAGAAGAATGGTCATTGTCACTTTTTATGGTTTATTCTTTTGAATAGGGTAACCCGCAAAACAAGGACTTGGAGTGTACAGTGATATGCTAAGTGTTCGTAGCATTTAAAAGGAGGATTGCCTCTCTTTAATTTGTGTACTATAGTCTCTTATGTCAAGGTTTTCTCTTCATCTCTCGGGTCTCGGGATTTATGGAGGATCTTTCCCAAGTCGGTGTATAAACACTCTCAGCACTCTGCCATCTATAAGGTCCTGGAGGTATATACATTTTAAACTTTTTTCCGAGCATCATGTTTCCATCTCTAACAACTCCATAATCTCTAAATCAATTTATAAGGGGTTGGGTGGGTTTTTGGAAATTCTTTATGATGAAATCGATGGTCGGATACCTGAAAAGGCACTCAGGATTTAGTCAAAATCACATTTCAAGTATGGTCTTCAACACAGAGCGTATTGTGAGTTATCATGCTGCACGATGCTTGAATCAGTAAGATGGGTACTGTTAACTAAATTTATACAAAACAATAAACGACAGCTTACGCGACACATTATGAAGGAACGCAGGTGAAGAACTCGCCTAGGCAATAAGATTACTAAGGAGGGGAGTTTGAGAGAATGAGTAAAACGCGGTACGAGGATTCAGTCGAGGTTATACCAGCATAAGCTCAGGCCAGGGATAGGTTTTTAAGCTCCTAAAAGGGGATCTTATACTCGCCTGTTTAAAATTTTTTTTATTTACTGTTACAGTACATGTACAATTTTTGAGCCTCCACATACTCGACATTATTCTATTTCAGCTATTTGCAATTCCAGTGTTACCTTTGCTGGATGGGACACTCTACCACTCCAACTATAAATTTTAAATCGGGCATTACCTTCTCACTTTAGAGCTTAGTCAAATGCCATCATAGGACATAATCACGCTCACATGGGTTAGTGGACTAGTTCCGTCCAGACTTCCTCTCGGTGGTATACTAAATACGGGCTTTCTAGAAGTTCCACTAGACACCTTGTATGAAACTTCAATTCCCTCTTTATATACATATTTTTTCTAAAGCATCACGTTTGATAGGTTTCTTTTTGTGATATGTTACTTTGTCTCCTGAACAATTCGGAATGGCCTAGATATACTTACTTAACAGAAAACTCAGATCTTATGGGGATGTCGGGAATCAAGGCTCTTACAGCTACTCTATAGATCTTTGTCCCTTTCACAGGCTGACAAATATACTGTAAAGCAGTTGCTGGTCGTGAATTACTCCATGAGAACAATTTTATGACTGCGCCAAACGCATTGTTATGAATGCAATGTAATAATGGCGCCAATTGAGAATTAATATGAATAAAATTTTTTATAATTTTGATATGTGACAGCTATTATGGGCGCAACATTACGCTTTATTCTCGGATTCGTTTTAAAACGAGTGTGGGCTCTTGTTCAAGGAGACGCGCGCGATAAAACATTTTTTAAATATTTCGTTACACACAAGGGACTCAGGACCATGTAACTTTTATGAAATAGAATAGTATGTAACCACCTCGAAGGTTTAAGACTTACAACACTTTAGTATTTTAGGGATCAGATATTGGCGCTGGTATATATATTTATATGGGAGACTTAATGGAGAGCTACAGGGTAGATATGTTTCAGACTTGGGCGACTCCTGGGCTAGATTCCCTCACTGGAGGTATGTTGAATTTAGAAAATTTCCTGAACATTAAGACCTAAAATCAATAACTAATAGACTATTTGTGGAACAACGTTCACTAGTTTAGATGGATCTCTAAGCTACAAGCGTGATGTTAGGCTTCTTATAGAGCTTTATAGAATGCAGAGGCAGAGCTAACTCTCCATGGCTGTGGCTATCCGACAAATTGGGATATTCGTTTACGATAACCTTAGGTATACCGCTCCAGTTAGGGTTTGCTGAGTGGTGATTTATATTAGATTTATATTTGGCATGCACAGTTCTTTGTTTGTTTAGTTCTCGAACTCGACTGTGTCTATTAAGAAGGTGTTACATATTTCTATGATTCAAATTAAAGTCCACGCCAGTAATGAATTGCCAGGCGCAGATGTTGCTAAAAGTACACTATTAGAGGAAAAAGACGAGTGAAATTCAATAGGTCAGAGTGATAAACCATGGCGATTACTGTGTACTTAGTCGGATGAGCGCCAGCGAGAAGTGTTGTCAAAGATGGACAACCATGATGAGCGATGGGTAGCGGGTCTATAACCATGGACGTATACTTGTGGGGACCTGTTATCCATAACATTTTAAACTTATAGGTTGGAGGCATTGTATATATCGCAGGGGGTATTTGGAAAAAATATAGATAGCCATATGGTAATATACTTGATACTGGTAAAAACCTTAGTCAGTTATCATTTTTTTCAGAGCCTCAAGCATGAAGTTGTTTATATGCGTATTAGGAACAGTGATTTAATGTTCATTGTAACTTAGCTTTTAATCTCGCAAATAATCTGGAGCTAAGTTATCACACTGAATAAGACAAAGGATTTGGGCAGAGTCGAAATAGTCTTTATAGATATGACTTTTATGTTCCATTCTTGTGAGTTGGTCTCTAGCTCTTGAACGTTATATCGGCGGGTGAGCCCTATAGTCACCTCTAGCTTGTATTTCCGTCTTCGACCGCTTCGATGCCGTCCGTCACAAATCGTTTCTGTCCGCGCGATTAAACTCGAAAGGGATAGTCACTAATTAAATATGGAAAACTTGTAAGGTTATGTTAAATATATCCTGATTATTAGTTAAGGGTCATGCTCCACTTTCGATTATTATTGTAAGATTTCTCTGTTACTTTTCACGTGTATCAGAATAGTGGCTGTTTATAGGGTCTAACCATTGAAAATTATGTGGCTTGTTAAATTACAAGTTTTCATTTGCGATTAACTGTCAATAGGCGGCTTGAAGCACCAATTATATAGGTCACTCGCACACCATTTAGGATAGAGTGCACTAAAATTCCATATGAAGGTCATTGACTTCCTTCAGAGTTTTGGAAAATTTTCTGACTGTTCTAACGTTCTTTCAAAGAGTAACTATATTCTTGGAAACATATCTAGTGACGTAGGAATATAATCTGGTTTATATTTACACAAAGTTTTATGTCCAGCGCTCAGCAAAATATTTCGTTTGAAAGACAGCTTTTCACCTAAATCAGCACGGGTATATAGAAGCTCTGGAACGAAAGAGTGCGGGGTAATTCTAATTCTGGCCATACACGGCAAGCACACCTTTTCTCGTATCTCTCATTAATTGAATCTATTTCTATGATTTTCGGCGTCATTTTTCTCGTTGCCTACTATGGATTCTTATATCGTTTAGTTTACAAAACGGGAATTTGTTAGACTCGAAGAAATGTATTGGCAAGAAACAACTTGATTAATGACAGTTTTTGAGACAGGCTGCTATTAGTATATTCTTTACTCCCTCGTCACGCAATTCACTAGTTTCGTGAGTTAGAGATATTATCAGTCACTGCTGCGAGTCACAAAGAGATATTTTCGTCGCTGTCGATTTGTGTAGATTTCATGTTTGTGATGTTCTTATAGTAGATTATGGGAACCACTGTGTTGCAATCTTTATAGAGTTACAATAGAAAAAGAGGTAATTTTGGACTCCAAGTATTCTAGGTTCAGAATCCTTTGCCTCTTACATTTACATCGTTTATTTTCCAGTTACTCTTCTCATTCACTTAATTAAACGACATAAATATGTAAATTAACGGCACCTGCGAAGAGGAAGGTCACGATCACATGCTAGCGTAAGAAAAGGAATATATTAAGGGAACAAAGCCCACACACATTACCTAATAAAGAGTTAATCTAAACAGAGGACAAACTAGGGTATTATATTACACAAGGGTCTCACAATCGACTAACAGGTAATCAATATAAGGGCATTATTCATTATCGGGAAAAACTCCACGCATGATTTGGCGGACTTTTTTTTTCTGATCGGCAGGGGAAGAGGCAACACGCACCTTCTGTTCTATTGATGATGGGGACACTGTGTATAATACATATAAGATAAATGAACTTGCACATAAGTTGATTTATATGATAACACAACAACTCTAAACTTCTTAATCGCATCCACACAATAAAGTGGAAATCATGCATGGAGTTTCGATGTTGATATTAATTTGATTATGTTTTTAAATTGTTTAATGTTTGTCTCTGTTTGAGATTNTCAGAACAAAGTGAAAATCATGCGTGGAGTTTTGATAATGATAAATGTATATTTGATTATGTTTTTTAATTGTTTAATGTTTGTCTCTGTTTGAGATTTTTAGTGGGTGTTTTTTTTTTTATCTTAGCTTGTACATGCCTGCACGGGTATTGCAATAATGGACCAAAAGGTGACGGAAAGTGCAAGTCGTGTTTCCGGAGCGGATCCAGATATTTTTGGAGTGCCCGGTCCCCTAAATATAGCGGAGAAAACTGCGATATCATATATAAACCTTGCTCCGTTAGTCTGCACGCCCTGCCGTGCCATATTGATTCGTCTTGCATCAGGAATGGGACATCGTTTCGGTGAGTACGTTGGTGTACTTGTCGTGTTAGATTTGCTTGTGATATGATTCCGTACAAAATCTCATTAAATCATATATTTCATACTAGTGTTTGATAACATTCTCTACGTGTTTCCACTCTCGTTGAGGACAGACGTATTTTTATACATTTAGTTACATCAAAAATTTATCAATTAAAGCGTTTGTGTACTTTGATATTCTACATAACCAGAATTGCACTTGTACATCTGCACACTGAATCGAGAATTCCCTCTATATTCGGATTCCGTCATAGTTCAGTCTAGTTAAAATTTATAGTCATAATAATGATAGTGGTACAGAATATTGCATGGCTGCCCCTTATCAAACACACACGTATTTGCTAATAATGCATTATATAAATACAGGATAGCAATGAAGAAAAATATATTAAATTACACCTCTTTTACGACATAGAATATTTTGCAAAACTAAGGAAATTCTTAACTGTCATATTTTAGAATGCAGGCAATATTTTGCATAAACCTGCAATAGATCTTTAAGAATACTCTCTGTTGTTAGAGCAAACAATGAAAAGTATAACTCATTCATTTGATCCGTCCACTTAATACATTTGTAAATAATGCCATTATAGTCAATCTCTGAAATGTATCGTTTTTGAACATTTTGTCTTTGGTCGAGAAAGCTAATAACTACAGCAAATATGGGGAAAAGAAAGAAAAAATTAATTCTACATGAGAAACACTTGTAATTGTATTAATTTTATTATATATGTAACAGGTTCATCCAACAGATTACAATCTAAAGTTGGCAATTCTAGATGTAGTACCGTCAACTGCAATAATTGAATGGACGGTATTGTGAAAGCGAAAACGGGTTCCTCACACCACTTCGACCTTCTCGACATCTTCTAATCAACTAGACTCCACGAAAAAGCTGGACGAAGATTCTTCTCTTTTTTATATCTGTGGGCCCGCGGAACTCCGCTTTTTATCATTCAACAAGGCCACCTGGAGTAAATTTTTTTCTACATGCATAAGGTCCGGTGAAGAAGTATAACTTCATGAAGTGATTCAACACTCTCTCACGTCTGCTGATATATTATGCAGCTGTGTGGTGCCGAGTCGGGCTAGAAAGGAGAACGACGGGGCCTGTGAAATGCGTCACATCACCATCTAGCTACCGCGTGCAAAGAAGCCGAGGAAGAAAGGGGGGCTATCCATAAAACAGGTACAGACGACTGTAAATATAATGTGATTATAGTTCATCGAGATAGCCAAGAAAAAGTAAGGCTGTCAATAAAAAGGGTATAACTGTTAGATATAGGTGAGATTTATGCATCGAGATTAATACAAAAAGAGGCTTGGGTCATAATAAAAACAGGGTATGACCAAACATCCTGAGTATATAGTTATCTGCTACTCATGCATTTATGACCACCATGCGAGAAAGAAGTACATGGCATGTCAGACAATTTGAATACAGGACACCCAACAAAGGAGGTAGGACACTTCAAATTAATGATGAATTAAATAAAAAACTGTAAAATAACCTAGTGATTTATGAACTTAGTAAACATAGACAACATAATTGATGTCTTTACAAGAATGATATTATGATAAAAACTGGAAAGGTTTAGAATTGTACAAACGTAAACATCAATACAGTTCAGTTCACATTAGAACCTATATACTATACAGACATAAGTAAACTATAGAGAAGTATTTTGTCTGAATTTCTCAACTGTTTTCATAGATTCCTTGTTCGTATGGTGTGTCCCCCTAAGTTAATGCGTATCTGGTTCGCTCGATAGGCTTGTGTCGTTTTCCACACCTAACGTTTCCACAGGGGCCTTGTCTCCCGCCCATTTGTAAATTTTTCATCACAACAACAACCTATATGCGTATTGAGTGAAGTTCAAGAAATAAAAAGATGTAAATAAAGGAAACTAAAAAGAAATTTGGTTATATCCTGTCTAGTAAAATAAAATGAAATGATATTAAGCGTAGCGAGTTTGTGCTGGTGAAGTTTGTCTGGCCTCAGGAGTAGGCTGATTATATTTAGTACAGAAATTACTTATACCTTGTAAGATCACGCGTTCTATTAAACGCCTTTTGTGAACTACGTTGGATTCAGGTACGTGTCCCTTGATTTTTCCTGGCCTTTGGTTTATATTGTGCGTTACAACGCAGTTGTTCTTGTGCCGCCCCCTTCAGGACTGTCGCTACCAGGCTCGGCCCTGTCGTTTGAAATCCACCGCACAAGAAAATTGAATATTTCGGAACTAATCCTTCGACTGATAAAATCAAACAATGAACGTTCCAAAGTTTTCGCCCCCTGATTCGCAATTAAAATATTAAGTCGAGCATGTAAACATAAAAAGCGTAAAACAACAATCAAGATTGGGTTCGGCTGAAATGGATCCATGTCCCCTTCTAATAAACACGAGAAACAGAGCATCAATATGTGCACAATCGGACTGTTCCTACATGTGAATACGTTACACTTCGTCGAACATTGACATTCGATAACTGGGTAACCGCGTTCAGGTCCAATGGAGTTATCTTGGATTATAACACTCGGGGACCATCAATTAATGGTCAGATTCTCTCGGCAGGAACAACACTTCACAAAAACGACAAGCGGTTCATAGATCGTATAGTAACCGTCAAGATCTGTCCTCCATCTTTTTACAGATTTGGTCCCAGGGCCCCTCGTATGGTCAATGCTAGGACTAAACCAATTTAAATCTAAATTTAAATCACTGTGATCTGGATATTTCTCATGTTTTCATATTTAATATTCAGCATAACTAAAAACAGGCTCAAGTTAAGTGTTATTATTATAGAATGGACCGAAGAGAAATTCAACTCTTAGGGCCCAGTGACCAACGTTTCTGGTGGCCACCGCTTGGGGTATCAAAGAGCCACACAGTGAAAAATCATTTCCTAATGCCACTTGGTGCCTCGCATAATCAATAGCGACAATCTTTACTTCCCTATTTCGGATACGAATATACTGAGGCCGTTTAGACCTAAATTTGTCTGAAAATATCTACATAAAACGGCATAATATCTCAAAATGTCTATCTTAATCCTCGTGACTGGAACAACTACGAAAAGAACCCAGAATAGCAGGACAGTTAAATGAACGTAGTCCTTGCAAATGCGTTGATTCCCATAGATGAAGAAAGGGAACTGAAATTGATATCACATACACCTAATGGTGACACATATATAGCCAACTACAAATAAATATTATTGTTCACTTTTCTATATAGCTCTAACCGGCCTCATGAGAAATTGCTATATGTAAAATCGGTAAACTTAGTGGTAACGGAATAACGAGTACTAAAAAATGAAAGAGATTTATCCTAGTATATCAACCACCCATTGAGCTTGAAATCAAGACTGAGTCTAAATGGGGTTTACCTACTTTTCCGTATGCTGATCCACTCCTTATAGAACGCTCAGTCTACAGATGGGATTGCGAATTTACCTTTGAATTACTGCGTGGATGAAGCTAAACTACATAAACGGATTAGCCCGCCAAACGGGTTCTAATTGCTTTGCATAATCCAGCTACGAATCCACTGCCAGATCGAGTGTCATCCGCATGTACCAGAGGGGTTCGCGGCCCATGGAATGCCCTGTACTCGCCCGTGATCCCTACCGAGCTCCTGTAATCTACCACGACCCAGCAAATGCACAAATCAACACCCCCTTAGGCCCATCGACATATTGCCTGCCACTCGGTTCCAAGGCGTTCAAGTATAAACGTCAACCGTCACAAGCAGTTTTGCCACAAACCAGACCTAACAGGCGTGAAAATCGAATCCTTCCGTCCCCAACGAAACTCGTATCTTTACTTAACACTGCTTAAACTTGCTGTGCCTAACTAGCTTAGCACTAGCCAACGTCGCATCACGGCAACTTGCCTAATATGAGCTACATAACCGACTTCAAACCGTATTAATTCTACGTAAGAAGAAGAATAGGATCTACCTCTTGCGAACCAAAAACTCACAAAAAAAACGACAATTAATCACTCTTAAAATTAACCTTTTTAGTTCCTTTACTTTAACGCAACCAATCTGGCGAAGAAAAAAATCAAATGCGTAGACAATAAGCCTTTAAACTAGTTGATAAATAATCGAAGCAACGCAGGGATCTAGATCATAGAATCGAACGTAGAAATTATACACAAACACAAAATGTGTTTTTTCACTATGGGTATTCGAGTGATATTTACAGCAATAGTATTTAGTCTTATACGACAGGATGAGCAAGATCGGACTAGCATTACTAACTTTTGAAGCAGCAAAATATGCATTCTCAGAAGAATTAGAGCGATACTGACGAGCAAAAGGGTTCTATTGAGAGTGTCTGATTCATGTTAAACCCGGCAAATGGCTATGTATGCTGCATCAGACCGAAAACAAAGGGTCAATGAGCTTGAATCAATCGAAAAGAGGGTTCTTCGAATGCTCGATTCAGCATCAAAAGGGTCTATTGGAGTTGGCCGACAACTACGAAGCATAGAAGCATATGACTCGATCAGCAAGCAACGGTATGCGACCTATACGGAGTGCGAGATCCGAGAACTAGCAATCTAGGTTCTTTATGCTGATCAGACAAGATTGGCTAAGTGCAAAAACAATATGTTTCCCTCTATTCACTAAATTAAAACCAAAAACCAAAACAAAAACAACACCAGAAGCCAAAAGACAATGGTCCTACATAGAAAAGTTTTATTTGATGTAAACTACACAAGGCGCGTCCTGCATCCAGGGTACGTGATCAAAATGGCCATAAGTGGAATATGAAACTACATGGTGCTATTGAGCATTTGCGAAATATCTTTTAACCCTGCAAGAATAAAGTAGCTTGTCAACCGAGTAACTTGAGCTGATTATCTGAGCAGTATATTGATTCATTTATCTCTTATTCAGTAGCGAAATTAGGTAGAGTGTGTGTTGCTTTTCCAAGGCAAATTAACTTACAATGTATTAATTGAGTATACATCCAGACCACCTGTGCCAAACATTGAACTAGTATTTAGTATTGACGTATAGTTTAGGCTTAAGTTGTACGCCTCTGGCCCCAGGCTCTGAATGACTGCATCGTGCTGGAGAAGCTACGCTGGGGACGGGTAGTTCTGTAACGACCATCAAACGAACTTATCCTAAACCACCTAATCTCACTAAGTGGCAGATTCGTAAGTAAGAGAGAGAGAGAGAGACGAGACGAGAGAGAAGAGAAAGCGAGAGAGAAGAGGAGAGGAGAGAGAGAGGAGAGGAGAGAGAGAACTACCCTAAATCTCATAAGTGCAGGCAGTATATTTTTAAGTATAGAGAGAGAGAGAGAGAAGAGAGACGAGAGAGAGAGAGAGAGGAGAGATACTAATCTCATCGAAAAGTGGCAGGTCAGCATCTCCGTAAGAAGAGAGAGAAGAGCGAGAAGAGAGCAGAGGAGAGAGAGAGTAACCCACCATATATCTCACTAAAAGTGGCAGATTCTGTTAGGAAGACCCGCCAATCCACGAAGTGCAGCAATGGTACATTCGTTAAAGAGAGAGAGAGAGAGAGAGAGGGGGGCCGCGAGCGGCAGAGAAGAGAGAAGGAGGAGAGAGCGAATTCCTCGAGAGAGAGAGAGAGAGAGAGAGCCGATTCCTCACAGAATTCATTGTCACATCACCATATGTGATAATGTGTTTCATTCATCTAGATTACCACTAATTTATGAAGAAGCTTTTCTTTCTTACTTTTAAAACACGTGGATTTTCGTTTAGAAACTCGGCGCAGACAGTATCCTCCAGTATGACATGGATAGGTACACTTTCTTTGCTCCCACTGACGCCGCCATGGACTTCTTGATGAGAAGAAGAGACGCAGACTTCTTCGCTGACAATGACAATATTCTCGGCTTTATCAAGTAAACAAAAAGAATACTCAATAGCTCAAAAAATAAAATACACATAGCATTACGTAAAATCATATCGTTCTACGCTAATGATTGACTTTTGATTTTTTTTAAAGCACAGTATCTGAGAATTTGTGCTTGGCGGGGAGTGGGTGAGGAGAAATTCTTAAATTTATATTGAAAGGTTTAATAAATGGTAAGTTTTGTTCCAGCTTCCACACAGTTTTGGGAGAAAACCGTTTAGATGATATACGTGCATCTGTGAACGTGGTAGAACGATTCAATACACTGTCTGACGGCTTCTATCTTCATTTCAAAGTTGAGAATGGGGTAAGCATGTTTTATATTCCTTTATGGTTGTTGTATTTAAACATTTACATCTGCTAAAGCTAGGTGGATTCAAATTAACACTTTCAAATTCTACATGATATATTTTTTTATGTTTGAAGTGCATTTTTCATCAGAATTTTATAGATAGCAGAATATCCTTTTAGTAGAATATTATATTATTATATTATCTCTACAGCCCAGTTTCTATGTACTATGT
>CAJDSM010071640.1:0-11466 GCA_903981925.1 Ostrea lurida
AAAGAGAGATAGAGGGATACAGTGGTGTAAATAGCCTAGAGGACATCTAGTTGATTTTATTATACCTCAGCTGTTTTTACTATTATAATTTTACGTGTAATTTTGCTATTTCCCGCAAATGACGCTACTCATGAAATGTTTGTGAACTATTTGCCCTAGGAATAGTCTGAAAACTATTTACACGGTTGCTATATTTTCCCGCGTTTACTTTACGGAGTGTCTCTTGTTACGTCATTCTGAAGCAAAGCTTTGAGCGTTTACTTTACGGAGTGTGCTCTTGTTAGTCTTCTGAAGCAAAGCTTGTCTTTTTTTTAACATCTTTTCTTGTTTTAACTTTGGTATTATGAAATACCTATTTACTGGCAATTCGGACAATAAACGTTTATTGTCCCCCGACAGCAACTATTTCCCTCGGCTGCGCTCGGAAATAGTTGCTGTCTTGGGGGACAATAAACTTGCTTTGTTGCATAGGCTTAATTAAATATAAATAAAAGGTATTATATAGCACTAGTGAACAGCCTATTGGTTTATATGCACTAGCGGGATACCAGTGGTTTATATAGCACTATTAGAAGATGACAGCCTATAAACACATCACTCTGTAAGAACGCCTGGGTTTGTTCATCTATCACTAAAGATGTCTCTGCCAGGTTGTTCCATTCTGTAGCGAACTGTATTAACATCCTTTCTGTGTCCTCAGTCCCAGCATCTGTTTTCTTCTTAGAGATCTGGGCATAATAATTGTAGTGTTAGGGAATTAATTTAGAGAAACTATTACACTTCATCTGACCCAGAGACATAGTGTATAATAGGAATATGTCATGCTTATTATTATTAGCCTGTCGGTATATGAGAACATGGTGATATTAAAGATTTACAACTTGTTAGATTAGTGCATGTGGAGCGGGGGAAGCTGTTTAAATTTTTTTTAGCAGGAGTTATAGCGCTTGGATCATATTCGGATGGCATATCAGTCGTGCCATGCAGTGGCCCAATATAGCGTAGGCCGAAGGGTTGATATGGGGCCCGAGGGCTGATTGGCCTTGCGATATGGATTTTTAGCAGGTAATTATTCTATTTATCATATACTGTAAGCTTAAAATAAGCTGTGGTAAAGCAAGGCATTTTTCTTTGTTAAAACTCTACAGGCCTGTCTTCCGTGATGTAATTTTCCATTATGACGTCTAAGATATGCTTTTTGCACGGCGTGGCAGATATTGGATATGCATTTTTGGCACGGCGTGCAGATATGGGTGATTGTGACGTTATCACATATCAGCCATGCCATTCTGCATATTCACTACCAAGTATATGATAATTGCAATAGGTTTGGGAAAGTATTTCATAGAAACTACATTTAACTAGAAAAAAATTTATAAGAAGAGGCAAAACAAGGATTTCTAAGTTTACAATTATCCTATTAAGGTCTTCCTTTCCACGGAGACCTTATATGATTCTTATGTTTCTTTTTCTCTTTTATTTTTTTATTGTTCTTTTTCTCTTACCGATTTTGTGCACGCGATTTCTCGGAAATGGCCTGATGGTTTTCATGAAACTTTCAGGAACTATTCGGGATAAATGTTCTAGATCTGGTTTTTTTTTCATTTTTCAAAAATCACTTCCGGTCGTGAGTTACGTCCGATTTTCCGTTTTTAAAATGTCATGTTGTCCGACAGGTTTCTCCTAAACGGTTTAAGATTGAGTCTTCAAACTTTCAGGGATGATATATCGTGACATTTGTGGTGTGAATTAGGTGTATAAGGTTTTGTTTCTGCACTTGCGGTCGTCCGAGTGAATAAAAAGAAACGTGAATTTCAAATTTATGTTTCTGAAATGAATCCTACCTATGATTATTGGGTGTCTATTATAGTTTCAGAAATATAAAACTTGCCGGAAGTTAAAACGGCAACTTCCGGTTTTTTCGAGAATCCTCCAAAAAGTTGGGTCAATTTTTCATCTCATATATCTCGCTTATAAATCCGACGATTATTATGATCTTTATAGCATATTATGCACAGTAAACATCTCTTGAGTAACGTCAAATATTTTTGAAAATCACTTCCGGTTGTAAGATATGCCGATTGCAATTTTTAAAACAAGATTTTGTTTGGTCATTTCTCGAATCATTAAAGATAAAGATTTTAAACTTTCAGGGATGATAAATGGCAATAATTAGACATAAAAACGCATTTCAAATTTATTGCCGTCACTTCTGCGTCGTCCACCGGAAGTAGTCTAAAAATATGAGAATTTTCAATTTTTTAAATTTAAAATGTTTATTAAACGGATAAAAGACTGTTTTAAGTAAGTATCTGTCCACCGGAGTTGATATTTCCAAACCGGAGTAGTACTTACAAATTGGGTGTTTTTTTTCCCTGAATTTCAAAAAATGATTTGTGGATGCTATATGTGCATTGTTCAGTGCATTTTATGAACTATATATACCGGAAGTGTTCGAAGAGAACCGGAATGTTCTCTTGAAATTCGTTTCTTGTATGTTGCTCTTTATTCAATTTTCAAAAGTACAGACGCTTATCGCTATTCATCATTAAATTTGTTTTCCACCATAAGATTATCACATCAAAGATCAGAATCTCATCATAATCGAACGGAAGACCTACTCGTTGCTCGCAACGAGATCGAATCTAGTTATGATTAATTATTGCTTGCGTTGATTCAGATATATAAACTAGATGTGTCCGTACACCACAAATGCCCCTGCCGGCAGCAAAGTGTATCTGTGACCCTTTGGGGAATACTGCCTTACACAAAAAAATCTAAGTCCAAGGGCCATAACTCCTGTAAAAAATTTTAAACAGCTTCCCCCTTCCCACATGCACACCTACAAGTTGTGATCTTTAATGATACCATGTTTCATTGAAATCCTCCAAAGGTTTCAAGAGGAATTGAAAAGACAGAATATTGGGACAGACGGAATGACGGACAGACGCAACACTACATACATTGAATATAGTTTCAGAGTTTTACAAGGATACTAGGAAAGCAAGGCTGGACAGAGCTTCTCTGTTGGCATAAATATCACATGTGTTAACAGGAAGTCTTCCAGAAAGCTGTCTGAAAATAGAGCAAAATTCTCCATCAATAAACTGTGTACCTTCACTAGCCTGTACAATGGAGGATTAGAGCATTCTGCAAGGCCTACCTGTGGTCTCCTCGGACTTCGTGTTGTCGAGTCTCGTCTCCAGGAGGTGCTCCAACATCTTCTCTGGAGTGCCAGCCATGACCGAATACCTGTAAAATAGTGAAACGATTCAACGTTAAAAAATCATCTTATTTACTGACCGAATACCTGTAAAAATAGCACGACTCCAGTAAAACAATTCAATGTTAAAAAATCCTGGTGGCTCAGTGGTAGAGCTCTTGCCTCGTGATCAAAAGGTCGTGCATTTCGAGCCCCATCCTCAGAGCAGACCACATCAAACCTAAGACGTTAAAATAGACTAGTGATTGCTCCTTTGCCATGAGCTCAGCATTAGAAGTGAGAATCACGGGTCTTTCGGATATGACCTTAAAAACGAAGGTCCTGTGCTGCAGCAGGTGTGGCACACTAAAGAACCCTCACTGCTAAAAGCCATGAGTGCTAAGCATAGGTCTAAATTTGCAGCCCTTCACCGGCAATGGTGCTCAATATGAGTGAAATTTTCTCAACGGGACGAAATCAAACAAATAATCATTTGACAATCAATCTTATCTACTTATACATGACCGAATACCTATAAAATAGCACGACTCCAGTGAAACAATTCAACGTTAAAAATTCATCTTATTTACTTGTACTGTTTGGAAAATCTGCCAGGGTACTTCAGAGTGCAAACTGACATGTGTGGAATCTTTTGCATAAGAGAACCATTTTTCTGAGTTGGAATTCTTTTTTAAATCTATCTCCAAACACATGCAGACTTACTAGTGAATCAGTAGAATATGTATGTGGTGAAGGTCAATACCATTAAGACGTGTAGTATATAGGAGAGGAAAAAATCTATTGGTGGACCGGAAATCGAACCCAGGACCCCTGCATGCCCTGACAATTGAGCTAACCCAGACGTATCACGGTCTGTATAAGCCCTAACTACACAAGAATGTACGAGGTATTCCTACTTGTAGTTGGATTGCATAGTTCCATCTGCTGCTTGAGATTTTGTGGGAATCTTCTCCAAAACCAAAACATCTTGACCATGTTCCTTTAATCTCACTGTGTTGGCCTCAACATCCTGGAAAATGTCATTTATTGGAAATACAAAAATTCAAATTACGTCAATCTCATTGATTGAACAACAAAGTCTGCAAATTTCCTAAAAGCTCTGTATTTTACTCTATATCATCATTCTTCCAGTTCTTGAATATCTATCTAAAATATATCCACAGCTGAAAATACACATTTTTTACCCTCAATATCCTGTTAAAATCCTCTTTGTCCACTCTGAGAAAATGGCAATTGTCTTCCCGTAAAACAATGGTGGCTGCCCTGTAAATTGGAACAATGCAGAACGAATTCTAGATAACGGACTGATGACATCAAGAATTTTTATAACCGACACGTCTACTATTATGTAAAGTTTACAAGATTTAACTATCTGTTTCATATAAACATGCGTTACTGATTTGTGAGATACAAAATTCCAGGGAATTTATGCATTGAATTTCCTGAATTCACAACCGTTTTCAAAGAGTGAATTTAATATTTATTTCCAAATAGTCATCATATGTATTTTATAAATATCATCAATAGGTATGAGTTAGAAGGTATGGATTTTTCATAAGCAATTGTTAATTTGCTAATTTACAAGTAAATATATTGACTGTTTTGTGTCCGATTATAAGTTAAAAAATGAAAATAAATCAGGACATTTGTGGTTCGTTGTGGACAGGTATACACTGATGTATAATGAATGTTTACCTTGGAGCATCGTTAAGCAAAGCCAGCTTTCCGAAATCATCTCCTTCATGGAGAGTACAAACAGCTCCCTACAAATATTCCTCCAGTTGTATTTCAATTTTATAAAGAGATACATTAATAGTACTCTTAAATTGTACTATCCATGAGAAGAAATGAAAATTTCTCTGGCATTTAAATTGTACTGTAACAATACAATAGCACTATAACTTGTAAGAGTTATTCCTCTTGAAATAAGCTAATGTGACGAGCAATATTCAGTCGGTTTGCTCAGTTTTGGTGAATGTTTATTTTTCTGAACATCTCTATTTCTATAATCTTTGCTGACAGAATGAGTACAGACCTTGCCGTAAATGACGACATTGACTGAGCCTTTAAGGATAATGTACCAAGATTTCCCTTCATCACCTTGGTTAAACACTGAAAATAAGACAGCACCCATTATAATATACAATTTATCATAAATTTGGGCATTTGTCAAATGATATTAATCAAATAACTCATTAAACAGCAAACCTGATATCTTACTTTTGACACACATAGTTAACGTGAACCCAGTTAGACTGAATGTAATCTAATACATGTAATAATATATATATAGACACATATACCGGTGACATTCCATGCTTTGCAATCTCAAATATGTGAGTCAAAATTTGCATTCCCTTGAAAGTCTTTTCACAAATCCCATTCAATTCAATATAAGCAATAGGGATGTCAAAATGAGTAAATTTCTTAGTCGATTATTCGATAGCTCTAGTCGAAGACTATTTGATTATTCGAAAGTTTTTTTAAACACTGTTATGGTGAAGTTGCTTTGTACAATGTATACACATAATATATACAAAGTCATGTATATTGAATAATCCAGTGCAATGTCCTCACGTATTTTTACATACATGTACTAACAATGAGATACACATGTACAAAAAAGTAGATTGAATCTAGATTTACTTCATCGAAATTTTGTTATGTAAAGGCACCATATGAGATCAACATGATAAAAACATTGAGTGTGTATAACAATATGAGCGGGATCACATACAAGTGTAAATTACCGCCTATTAGTGGTCAATTAACTGTGAAAGTCCTGTAAGGTAGACCCCAATGAAAACATCCATTAGTACAATTAATTATAGAAAACACACGCGGCCCTCTACATGTATTTCAAAAGTTAATGTAGAATTAATGGGCATTATTGAGTACCCCGACACTGCATTGTTACACATAAGTACGATATATACATGTACTTTACATTTAGAGATAACGTAACTTTTCGCTCAAACCTCTTATACGACTTTTTAATAAAAAACAAATATGTTCGACTGTGTCTGTGGGGCGATTATGGTAGTTTTGATACAAGTAACAGCCGTAGGCAAACGAAATTTCATTGATGAAACTGAATTAATTCAGGAAGTGCTAATTTATATTTTCTGGCAATTTCAGATATGACAGGACACTGCAATAGGTAAATTACCAGTGCTAAAAAATTTTACTGACTATTCGACTAATTTTTTTAGTCGAACGTCAACGTTATCGAAGACTATTCGAATAGTCGAATATTCGTTGACATCCCTAATAAGCAACCATAAAAGCAAGCACTGAATGATCTACTACAATTTGAGTAAAATTGCTTGCATCATTTTTTGGAGTCCCCAGATATAGTTTTCTAAGAAAGGACACTATATCCCTCCACCGTGGAAATATACATACAGACTGTGCCCGCCTTGGCGTGGGATTCGAACACGAGTACGCTGGCTAACTCCCGCTTGACACTTGTGGATAGATGAGATAGAGCCTTGATGTGGAGCAATTCCTCGTAGATAATCTCAAGGTCATCCAAAGTCCTGTCTTGTGGCCTGCAGAGAGAAATTACTGCAAGCGTATTCATAAATCTGCATCATTTATTCATATGTTACAGAGCTTCTGAGGTGTTTTTCATATAACCACACCATTTATTCATAAATTACTGAGTTTCTGAGGTGTTTTTCATAAAACTGCATCATTTATTCATAAATTACCGAGTTTCTGAGATGCGTAAGCATGTATTGTGATTTTGATAAAGAAATCATTTACAGTGATCATCAAGCAAATGGTATTCTGGTTTATATGAAAGGAGAGCTCATATAAGAGTTAAGACTTTAAAACAATTTGTATCCCAGTGTCAGGATTGAAGTGCAAATTAAATATTTTGATCCCTGGGTCCACACATTGAACAGTTCATTTGAAATGACAAGTAAGTGAATTTATCTGTGTGATCCAGGCGAGATACCATCTACAAATCTTATAAGACAATACACCTCCCCTGGCTATAGAATTTTCTATATACGTACATATACATATACATATCTTTAAAACTGTCCATTTTATGACAGTATGGACATCATTTCATACTCAGAAGAGAAAAGACCCCACCAAATTTAATGGACGTTTTCTGTCAAGCCCTTTAAATCAACATTAAAGAATTGTCTAACATTACGTTTTAAAAATTACACCCCCACCCCCAAATATAGGGAGCGCACAATAAATAGCAAGTCTTATTTATCCTGTCAGTACTTGGATTACATAGAGAATTCTCTCTACAATGTATCTTTATGTGATCAAATATTTCAGGTTTATTTCTTATGACACAGTGTAGTGACCTGAAATACAGATGTGTGCTCTGATGTCTGCATGTTAATTTAAAAATAACATATACCATGTCCCCAGGGAATTTGTTCAGAAGTAAAGCAGGATCACGATGTAACATTGAGCACTCCAGCATCGCTAGAGGTTCATGGAATGATACTCTTGATTTGGCACCTTGAGGTATATATAAGTAACATTAACTGAGGCTGTAACTTGTTGAATAACGTTGTTGAGGTACATGAATATGTCCGCCTCTCCTCGTCCTCTTTATATCAGGTTGTTTCCACATCGTTAATCCTTTAATTATCATTACTCTATACTTTCAATATTTCCAACTGTAACAGGAAGGGAGAAAATATGACAGGGATTCAAACCCAGGTCCCCTGAATCTCTGATCAGCTGCTTTTATATTGAGCCATAATCTGATGACAGGTGATAAACCCGACTGATCACCACATTCCTCCCTCCTTATAAGTATTCACACCTTGAAGACATCAATCCGGGATCTCTAACCCATGGCAGACATTTTCACCCGTCTGAGTTCCAGAGATTGGTCTACAGCACCAAATGTAAATGAGGGAAGAAAAAAATGGCTGGATCGGTAATCGAACCTGGGACCCTGCTTTACTAGTCTAGTGCTCTAACCACTGAATTATCTAGCCACTGATGATCAATCTCATCCTACCACCACAATCCTCCCTCCTTTAATGTCTTTTCCCTAAAAAACACAGTAACCAAGATCCCCCCCCCCCCTCCCGGACTTTCAACTATAAGTCCAGGGGTGGTCAATGGCATCTAAGTTAACCAGAAGGCAGAAAATGCAACAGACCATGACTCCTGAGTCTCTAGTCAGGTGCTCTACCCTTACTGAGATATCTGTCCTGCACTGATTATCAAACCTTCACATGTCTAATTAATTGTCATGTTATGAATAAAGTGTGATTCGTTTCTAACTCTACAGTGAAATCAGAAGTCAAGGATATTTCCAAAACTGTTATCATTTCACATGTTACCTTCAGCAGCCATATTCATCTCAAGAGAGAATAATATCAAAAGAAGTCAAAAGTTTGCAGAATCAAAGAGTGCACTGGAACACCCCCCCCCCCCCCTTCTCTCCCCTCTTTATAGAATTTTCTGCAAATGAATTCCTGTTGGTATGCAAATTTTTATATCCTCTTACTGTCTGTCAATTCAGTGACAAATTTTGCTGCAATTGAACTTTTGAAATTGTCATTTCACCATCTCTATAGTACAAACTGTTACACACACACACAAAGTTGAATATGACTAATCACAATTCAGAATGAAATTGAATAGTCAACGTAGTGTAATTTTTCTGTTGAAATCTATCTTTTCATCTAAAAGTAAAATTTTGTGTCATAAATACACATCAGAGTTTAAACCTGCAGTACATTTTGTTTTAAAAGTACACGATTACATATGCGTTTTATATTATCGCATGATTTCATCATGTTTTCTTTATAAACAGGCGTCATTTTTAACTCCTCTCTTTATAGAACAGAAATTTGGTTCATTTCCTTGTAAAAGAAATTTTCTAGTACCTTTTTGTCAAAATATTAGATAGACATCAACGTTAACTCCGTATTACATGTCAGTAAGGACAAAAATAAGGCCCGTTCTTTCAAACATTTCAGAATGTAAGGTTACATGAAGCTTAATTGCTGGACTTATGGTCGAGCTAGTAGGCATTTACTTGCAAGTTCAACCATAAACCTCACCCTTCCCATACCCCTATATATATATATATGTTTTGAAAGTTATGTTCTCAACAAAATTAAGAAGACAAGTCTTGCTTTTGACTAGATGTAACACAATCCTGTTACAACTCAGCATGATAAAGAATTTTGATATGGTAAGCATGACAGTACACAATTTGTTCAAAGGGAAGTAACTGTGATAATGTAGGTCATTGTCTGTGTCTGCAGCAATACATGTAACATTTCTACAAATGGGAGACATCATTTAAAAGGAAGAACTGATTCAGGTGACCAAACACAATTTTTCACCTGATCATGAACTAAGCAGTAATCCGTAGTGAACAAGCTATGTTTGTGTAACACAATTGTCCTGTAACACAGGTAACATTGATCCATTGAGATAAATCTGACCTTGACCTTATATGAGTACCGGGTATAGACCAATGTGACCATGACCTTTCACTTCTGTAACTACATGTAAGGGCGACTTTGATTTGTACACGAGTACGAACTCGAGCTACCCACAGATTAAAGAGAGCAGAGATAGTTTAAACTCTTATGTGTGATGTATTGTGACCTTTGAACTCTANGCAAGAGAGCAGAGAGAGTTTCAACTCTTATGTGTGACGTATTGTGACCTTTGAACTCTACCCAACTAACCCTGCCTTCTACGAGGCCGGGTTAGCTTAGGAGCAATATGTCGGTTTTGTAATGGTAATGTGCATGTGTCAGTTTTCAAATGATGAATGTAATTAGTTGGAGTATTATACCAGGGAGTAACAAAGATTGGAATATCTACCCTACTAACTGGGGTACGAAATGAAGTAACGGCTATTATACCAAATATAGCTGATTCCCGTCAAATGTGGTACCCCAGGTTATTTTGGCAATTGTTAAATTTGTATCAATTTTGTGGGGTTATTGAAATATCAGAGTGTCTTCTAAACTAAGCCTTGTAAGAGTATTTATTGTTAAAGCAATAAATCTCCCTCCCTAGTAGTGAAAATGAATTTTATACCCCCCCCCCTCCCCCAAACAAACAACCAATACAAAAATCACAATTCATGTAATTGTATGTTAACAGTATTTTAAATAATGAAATTCACAGTGTTACTAGAAGATACAGCATGTACATTACATCTTGAGAGCATTATACCTAACAGTTCCAAATAAAGGGATAAAGCTAATGTAGGAAGAAGTGGGTCAACTGTGAATATCTACATCAATATTATACCAGTAATTCCAGAGACATATAACTCATCTTATATAGGTCTCTGGTAATTCAAAGCTCAGCAATAAAATGCCCATCATGAATTTTTGTGCAAATGACTTTGACTTTTGTAAAGTCGGTTAACTGCATTAAAATTCCACCTTGGTATTTCATTGTTTTGTTTTTTTTATTTCAAAGCATCATGGAATAAATTTGTGCAAAGGGCTTTAACTCTTGTACAAGTGGGTTAATTTGATACTTAAAGTCGAATTAGAATCTGATAGTGATTTGAGCAGCTTATGGTACGTGGTGCAAGTCCAAGTCTTCTGATGATTCTGCCATGTCACAAATATTACAAGCATAAGTGAGAAAATGTTCTAGACAAGTTAGACATCAAGATAATGTGGAAAGGGGGGTAGGGGGGGTGTGATTGTGGAAGACAGGGGGTGAGGGTGGGAAGGTAGAAGAAATCTGACAAGAGGAATATAATTGCCCTTCATTGGAAGGGTAAAAGATAAATACATTCAATTGAAAATCTATTCAATGTTTTGCATCAAATGTATTCTTACAGCTCAGAATAAAGTCACCTGTGGTAATTTATTCAATAAGCAATAAGAAAATATTGCATTGTACGGATATATCTACCACTAGATATCGTGATATGTCAGACTTTCAACTGGCTGTTTGACAGCTGTGTTGCATTATAACACGTAACAGATAGATAAAACACGTCCGATCACTGGTATCGAATATTATACCATCTGATGTGATCCCATCCCTGGTGACTGATCAATAGACATCAACTGCCTTATCAATCAGCATTAGATATCTGTCCATAACGGACTTGTCATTCCCATCCTCTGAAAACTCTTCAATGGAAAGAAAAGCCAAATCTGTACAATACAAAAAAGATGTACGAATAAAATGTTTACTCTAGTCATTTAAGGAGGAATGTAATACACCAGAGAAATCTGATATGAATGGAAAATGGAGGT
>CAJDSM010071641.1:614-14734 GCA_903981925.1 Ostrea lurida
AGGTTTAAACCCGAGATACGCATCCGGCCATAAGAGAGTCTGCCGGGGATTGATGCACTAATAATGGCAAATGATATGGTCCAACTGGTACCGACTGTGATAGAAATGTTTCAACTATTTTATCAAGCACAGCATTACTGTGGATAATGTACACAAGGGTATCAATAATAAAGTCAGAGTAATTTCGGTTGACATGTTGTCAATAGACAAATACCAAGCAAGTACTTATGTATAATCTAAATACTACATTGATGATTGCCGTTTCCTGTGTATTTCCAATTATCCCTGGTGATTGTAAAATATGTTTTGAGAATCAAGACTCAATGTTTCTTACGATATCTTAGAAAATAAGAGATTATTTTCTCTGCTCTGAAAAGTGATGAGCCGCCCTTGAGCATTCGCAGTTCTAACACTTCTGTTTTGATGTACATAATAATATCAAAATAAATAAGTAATGTTTTATGAAAACCCACGATTATTTGTCTGCTGTATGCATATTCTCATTCCTAAAACCATTTAACATTTTTTAAACTATATAAGCTTTACACATCTACTGTATTAAATATAAATATTGAAGAGACCTGAATAGGTCAATACGTAATCCAGTACGATAGAAATGCATTGTCCTGTCTGATATATACAGCTGACCACCACTCCCTAGCTTTTATCTATAGCAATGACAATGTACATTATTTGATATTGTATATTGTAAGTGAAATGTATATTGTGTGTGTTTCTATTATCTTTAACAATGGTAGTGTGTAAAATGGCGAAGTAAACAATGTGTTAAACGTAATCATAATCCCAAAAAGAAGACTTCTAAGTAAAAAAAAATTACCTCATCTCCTCAACAACACGGATCAAGAAAATAAAGACTGAGAAAAAGGACTCTCAATTATAGCAGGAAGAAAAATTAAAACGCGGACCAAAGCCTTAATCTGTAGTCAGGTGCTTTACCAACTGACTCATCTAGCCATCGGCGATCAACTGTTTTGAATTTTTTGCTTGGACACCAATGTTCACAGAGAAAATATAAGAAAAGTTACACCCATTTTTATGTTCTAAACTGTATTATTTAAACAACATTTCAGTATTTCTTAGGCAGCTTAATCAAGTCGATATTACTTACCAACATGTGTCAAAAGATGAACTGTAATCCAACGCCCCACAAGGTAAAACATTTAAGTGGTTTATCTGTCGGGTTTTTTTTACAGGTCTATAATCGTTTTTCCAAAAACATTTAAGGTTTTCCACAGTCTATTTACTTCCGTGTTGTATCGGGCTGTATGGTGGGCCGTCCTAACGCAGGTTCATTCTCTCATTTAAATCACCTCTGAATATCCTAAAACTGTGAGGTGGGTATTTTTTGCTTAGGGGTCGCTTTCTTTGGCGTATTCTGAATATGCATGTTAATGAGTGGTAAGAATAAATTCCAAACATTCTATAAATTGAACCCTGATACCCTGCATTGATCGTCAGACGACTTAACTCACTATATATCCATAGCCAAATAAGTATACTACAATTCACTCCTACACTGTGAGTCGGTTATAACACAACAACAGTTTGCATATAACTTGGAGTATTCTGAATATGCATGTTATGATATCAGTAAGAATGAATTCTATAAATTGCATCCTTGCTTGTCAGATGACTTAACCCACAATACATTTATATCCATGGCCAATTAATTTTACTATACATTCCCTTCCTCGAATAGCCTTCGGTTTAGAACTACCAAGTTTACTCCAGGCATGGTTTACTGTATCAAATAGAGAGGGTTAGTCACTCACCTCGGTGCATCCATAGACATGCAGGGGATGCTAACTACTTCAAAGCATATCTGACCCCCGCACTGACAAAAGCAAAAACAAAACAAAACAAAAAAAGTTGAAAACGTTGGTCGTGCAATATTCAGGACTGGAGGGGATGGTCATTATTTTAGTTTCTTTTACAACCTGTTTTTTTTAATCAGATTGACAAGGAGTTGATTATATCAATGTCATATGAGGACCTCTCTTCATGCATCCCTAAACACGGTGACAGACTGAGGTTAAACGCTTTCTTACAAGTAATCAAAAGGAAGAGTAACAAAGGAAAACGTGGAGAATCTCCTTTCAATTCTTAGATAGAAAATTGAAGTTAAAGGGAAAAACTGAAAGCCTAAAACAGATCCGTAGGGGAGAGAAGAATTTGAGGAAACGAGACCTAGACAGCTGGGAAATAGAAGCGCGCAAAAGAGACGAGAAAGATAGAATTGTGATGGTTCCACTTCGGGGTACAACTTAGACTACGAAAGGGGGTGGGACAAGAAAGATAAGCATTAAAATAGATGTTACAAAGAAGGATCTGATAAAGGAAAATTTAATTATTTTTTCTAAACATGGAAATCCCCTAAAAGATCATTTTAGCAGATTCCGTATGTATATGAAAGATTTCAGCAGGGGTCAAAACTGTATAATGAAGAAACGTCTCTACTATGATTTCATTTCACAACAGAAAACATTGGAATCAAGACAGAGAGAAACAGGAAGAGAAATAAGAATCAGAAGAAATCCCATAAAGAAGGCAACAACAGCGAAATATGAAAATTTGTGAAGTGATGTAATATTTTTGGACTATGATTGATACAGTGGTTTACCTCGCGCATTTCTTATATTTCATTGATGTGAAATATGTAATTATTTACACTTCAATGAAACATGTCATCGTTTGGTTTTTCATTGTAATGAACGTTGATGTTTTATCGGTGGTTAGCGGTGCGTTTAGACGCTTGAATCCACGGTTAAACAGTATGCGCGTAGCAGAGATTTTGACATGCCACATGGTTGGGTTCTGTGCCCATGTGCCGCTGTGCAATAATTAGATGGGCACAGTTCAAACGGATCGAAAATAAATTGTTTAGAGTTGATTGTTGTAATCAAAGATAAATAAGAAGCTTGTGGAAACCAAAATAACGGATGGTTTATCACGATTACACATATAAGTGGACTATACAGGGACAAGTCAGTTAGACAGCCATACTATCGAATCATTATCAATGCGAAAATATATTTTGTTTAAACTTTATGATAATATTTTTTCGTTTTTATACGTATTCTAATTTTAAGTTTCGAACTTTGAATTCATAATGCATGGTGGAGTAAAATAGCATTCCTCGGCCTATAGCATTATTGATGTCATGATTATTGTAATAATGTGACTATTGCATGCGTTGCTTTGTGTTTTTTTTATATTTTAGAGTGACAAAGGGAATAGAAACGACAGGCAAGTAAAGTGTGTCTGTTAATTATTTTGCCAGATACATGTTGTATACAAGTAAATTAACGAATTGTTGTTTACACTAATTAAATTAGTACTGTTGTTTTTTGACTGTTGTAAAATTAAAATATCAACACTTCCCTTGGTATATTTGTAGTAAGCGAAAAAGTATGAAATACAGATTTAGATTGATAGTTGAATGTACCTTAATGGTTTTCATTCATGGCGTTTATAACAACTAGCATTTCAAAAAAAAAAAATATATATCATATATATCCCCCCGCCCCATTTTTAGGCCTTTTTGTATATGAAGAGTAAATCCCTCTTTATCCAACCAGGAAAAAAGATTTGAAATTGCAGTTTAAAATCATGTATGTTCTTTGATTATTTTTGTGTTTTTGAATTAATAATTTGTGGGTGTGGTTGGCTTTTTTTTGGGGGGGGGTGTTTTTTGTTGTTTGGTTTTTTTTCTTTAATTATTATTATTAAGTTTTTTTTTTTTTTGGTTTGGTTTGTTTTTCTTTAATATATTTTGGGTTTCTTTGCTTTTTTGTGTTTTCTAATGTTTATTTCCATTTATTGGGGGGGGTATTTATTAAATTTATTTGTGTTATTTATGCTTTATTTTATTCTTTATTATTAATATTTTAATCTATTATTTTCAGAAGCTTATAGCACAAAATAAAAAGGTCTTTCAAAATTAAGGAAATTGAAAGTGCAAAGATACATCTTGCTTTTTTAAAAGATTATTAAGAATTTGATTTCAGCCTGACTGCTTTGCTTAAAGAAGAAGCTGTTCCTCAAGATCAATAGTTGTTTTTGATATGAGGATTACCAGAGAAAGGCAGACGTTACAACCATAAGAATTCATTGTCCACTTTACTCAAAATAATATGACAAATTTATCGTTTCCATGTATTCATTTAAAAATATATCTACACCAATGATGGTCATATGCTTTGTTTGTTTGTTTGTTGTTTGTTTTTTTTTTTTTGGGGGGGTAGTTTAAGGTAGTCATGATCATGTTGTACAATGTTCAAATGTGTTATATTGTTGAAAGTATTTTGCATGTTATAATTTCATCCCTCATATCCAGGGCCCTTAAAGTCCTCTGAGGCTGTTGCTTTTGTTAAACTCACTGTTCATATTAAAGCTGCCATGAATTGTTCATTTTATTAATCAATTAATAATAATTTTTCAGTTTTCATAATCAATACCCTGATGGTGGACTTTAATAATGGAAACAGAAAGTCTATGGAATTTGCATCAGATTTCTCTGTGTTTGTTTTTGTTAATGCATCAATCAAATATGGACTAACAAATTTTCAACCCCACACCCCCCAGCCAATATAATTATAATATTCGTTCAAATTTCTACCCAATTGAAATATTTAGTTCATAAATTGTGACCTGGTTGATGTATATGTTGTTGCCCATAAGCGGAGTGCATATTGTTATTTTTCTATACTTTTGAAATGTAGTTAATATGTCGTGGGGAAATTGTCAATATTTTCATTATTACTAAATTCTGATTGAGCGGGGGATGAATTCCAGGCAAATAAATGTTACACCGCTTGATATAATGGCATGACAAATTGTCTAAACCATTTGAAATATAACGATTGATGAAAATTATGTCCAATTTGATATATTTTCACGTTGTTAAAAAGCGACCATACTAGTATATGAAACTGTTTCGCCGAGATAATAGGAGATGCGGTGTGGGGGGTGATAAACTGCCCTAGATTTTTAGAGTAAATTTCAATCCTTCTTAGATTTTTAACTTACAAATTAATGATTTAATTCTAACGGATGGACTAGGTTTTTTTTATAATGTGACATGGATAAAAGTAATCAAATTTTAAAGAATTTTCTTTTATGCAACTTGTAAAGATTTTGTTAATTTGATTAACTTGTGTTGTCGAAATAAAATATAAACAGTCAAAACTAAATCATGTCTATTTTCTCAGAATGAGTCATTTTCAACAACAGACCATTTTTTTTTAAATGAACTAATATTATATGGCATTTGTTCACACATATATGCAGTGATTGTGTTAGGCATATTGATGGGGTCCAAATGTTGGCCTTTCCGCTCCAGAAATTTTCCTTTGTTTTTATTCCCAATAATAAGATTAGGAGAAAGGGAAAATGCCATTTAAAGAAATAAAACTTGACATTCATTGCGAATAGATCTATCTACAGTGTACATAACACTAACAGAGGAGTTTAGTGCATGTAGAATAGCTGAAAATTAATTAAGTAATACGTATAATATATGATTTAATCTCAAAATGTGCCGGTAGAGAAAAGGGTTTTAAAAGGACATTAAGTCTCTGCTCTCTCTCTCTCTCTCATCTCTTTCTCTCTCTCTCATCTCTCTCTCTCCTCTCTCTCTTCTCTCATCTGCAATCATTTTCTTTTTAACTTAAATTTACTATAGTATGATAAAGCAAAGATTCACTGGCATTCGCAAATAATCTATATGCAGCAAGAAGCTGTAGACCACAGTGCGAACAGTCTTGAGACTGTTTCGAGTGGGAACTAACACAGTTTAACATGACTACTATAACAGACAAGCTTTAGAGGGATGCATGTCAATGAAACTTTTCGCTAAAACAGCAGATTAATGAAGTTAAATGTTACTGCTAACTAATCAATAATTCCCTTCTCTGTGGTGGCGTTCCTACAAGTGATGTCTCTCCATTACGACACGGTCAATACGATATGCTGTTTCGCGCATAACTGTTTAATTCGATTCAAGCGTTTCAGCTAACCACGATAATAAATCAATGCGTCTGGAGTGAACGGTTTCCAGTTACAATTACTTTTTTTTAAAATACCTATTCTTAGTTTGATAATTATTCTATTTGGCCAAAAATCAAATTCCACGTTTAGACTATCAGAAAAACAATATAGTCCCATAATATTGACATCTGACCAATTTTTCACACCTTCGTATTGAACTTGATCCATTGGCAATGAAGAAATCAGAAACACGTAAAGATATTTGATAATAAAATTTTCCTAAGGTCAAAGGCTGATCGATGGGCTAATTGGACTGTTGTTAACTTTGAGGGTCTGACAAGTCATTTTTTAAGGATTTTTGCCCTTGAAAGTTTAAAATTTTTTTGCGGTAAAAATTGAGAACTTCAAATTAATGAATCGTGATGAATAGAACAAACTGGAATGGAATGCTTGATCTTTGCCTTAGAAAATTAAGTCAGGGCAAAGTCAAGGGTCACAAAGAATACCACAAGCTCATTAGATGCTTTTTAAGATTGATATGAAAAGAAGTTCACAACCTGACCAAATATTTACACAAGGATATATGTACATGCTTTTTTTCTTTAAATTTGGTTTGTTGAAGTCTGGGGAAGGTGAAAGAACTCTAATTGTTGGTTAATTTAGGATTACTTTTGCGTTAATGTTCTTGTATAGAAGAAACTGTCTTGGTTTAAAGTTGTAAATATAACTAACTTAATTCCGTTATTAGGTAAAATTCAGGCAAACTCAAATAATATGTTACAGCTATATTTCTAAATACTCAGTACATTTCTTATTTTGCGCTTGAGTGGTGCGACCTAACAGGGGTACGAATTAGTATGTTACAGAATATGATGTTATCGAACATCAACACTTGGTAATGAAAAAAAATTCTTGTTCAGTTTTTCAATAGATATCTTTAGCGTTCTTTAAATAATAAATATAAACTGGCAAAGTAAATCAGATGGTTGTTAAACGTAATCATAGTCCAAAAAAGCACATAATACTTAATTTGTATCGCAAACAAGGTCTTATAGCGGACCGTAGAATTTGCGAAAATGATCACTTTAAACAACATTCTGTTATATAAAACCCCGCAACATCAACGTCGAGATAATATCAAATGCACAAATTGAGAAAATTAGTGATTTGTGTAATTATAAGCAAATCAGTCTTATATACCAATATTTTTTTTTTTTTTGGAGCAATGTTTTTGTTTTTTAGTCCTGTAACAGTTTTTGTAACAAATTCTGCTTCATAGAATATAAAATAAGTCTTGCCCAGATAATGGGGCACAAATTAGTGCCCATAGGAATACCATGGATTGTGGAAAGACTGGCTCGCAGACAAAGACTAAGTTTACGTGTATTTTAAACTTTGGCAGAAAAGAATATTCATGTTTTAAAATTATATTAAAATCAAAGAAAAAAAAAACATTCAATTTTATATATAACTGTGATTTTTTGTCTTTTGACATTATGTTCTAGCTTCATTTGATTTTTTTAATGTTGATGCTTTTTCGTCTTCTCAGGCGTTAAGGAGACCAAGGAAATTGAACAAAAACGTATATAAAAAGGTACTAAAATTGCAGCTCCAGGCAGATGACGTCACAATGAAATTACGTCATGACATACAGTTCTGTATATTGTTTTGGTGGGGGGAAAATATAAAATATATTTTGTACATTTTCAACAATGCATAGATAAGGCTTGGCGGTCAACATTTGAAAAGAAATAATTTTGGCATACATTCTGGATCACACCTTGTTGCTTAAGAAAGTGGGAGGATGGGTTTTTGTACTAGAATATATTCTTATTAATGTGGTAAAAGAAGTGCAATTCAGTTTAAAAGTTTTCCATACAATATATGTCTTAGCTATATCTCTCAAGAATACAGACATTTTTGTGTCTCCGCTTACAGAAAAATGTTGTAAAGTTAGATTTGTTTTCGCAAAAAAGGTGCAGTTGAATACAAAGTTGATTTAATAGATTCTTGCCCTTGTGCTATGCCTTTTAGTGGTAGAATCATAAATTTATGTCTATACTTTAAGCTGATACATGACTCAAAGCACGTGGATTCAACGTTTATGTGACATGCGATTGCTTTGCTCGCAATGTTGATCCATTTTACTAAATAGATGGTATAGTTGTGTTTTAAATTTTTAATTCTAACCAACTAAACATGTTTTCATTTGTACAGAAATTGATTTATCATCCTCTATATTATGCGGCTTCCTTAATTCGCTAGTTTGTACATTTGGTCCTATATTAGCTAATTTAAAAAGTTTGATGTCAATGTTACAGAAGATTTGCATATTGCATCAAAATTGCTGATATAATAGGAATGTGTATGGGAAACGTACTGTTGGAACACAAAATGTATTCAATTTTGATCGATTTAAATACAACTAGATTTTCCTTTTGTTTGGGAGCCTCATCTAATAGGGTTTTTGTTAAAGAGTTATCGTCTCTTGGATTTATCGAAATAAAAACTATAAAGTCATCGATGTCCAATGTAAAGGCAGAAGAATTAACGTAAGTGTCATCTCGTAGTTCCTACATAGAGAAAAAAAAAAACAAGGGTTGGGGCAATACATGACCAGTGGAACACACGAGAGGTGGGACCAGGTTGCCTAGGAGGAGCTAAACAATCCCTTCGACCGGGGTCAACTCTCGTGAGCCCATATGTTTCGATCAGGTATAATCGGAACAATCCGTGATCAAAAAGATGTGTCATGTGCATCCATACGAACTAGAAATAAAGGACACAAAGAGTCTCCATGTCTGCTTTCGTACTTGGATATTTTATTGACATTGGCATTACGGCAAAGCTAACTACTCACTTCATGGAAACGGGACGATTTTTTCAGCTTCCTCCATGTCAATTTCCATATTTATTAGCAATATTCCAATTCTGACCTGCATATGGTGTCGCGTTGTGTCTCAAACTATTCGATACGCAAGAGCTGTTCTTCGTACGATCATTTTTGAATCGAAGGGGCTTAACGTACAGACAAGTTGTTTGTCTGCAGGGGTTTCAGACATGTCACGTTTAAAGGCAGCGAAATTTTCGTTAAGATTCTATCGGTCGTTTTATAAAATTTTAGTTTACACAATATGACTGCCATTGAGTTCAAATCGTGTTTTTCGACTGTGTTTCATAACAATTGTTAAGGCCGTTATTCACACACTGATTTGACTAGGATTGTCCCGTTCTGATCAGACTAGAGGGCTCAAGATGCGTGTGAACCCGGTCAAACAGGAGGCCCTCTCACTCCTGCTAGCACCCTGATCCTCACCCTGAGGTCATGTCCAGGGTCGGTGCTCTGCGCCAACCTCTTCTTTTTGTTACTATTTTTAGGATTATAAGAATTGTGACTCTGTCTCCTCCCCCTACCTTCCTTCGATTACTGTTCGTTATCTTTGTCTTTACATGCCTACGGAACGAACAAAATCTAAGTAGAAAGTCCAAAAATATATAAGCTATATTTTGCATTTTTGCTACTCTCTGAATTCTGTACAGTGAATAATGAATAACAATAGATATTGTACAACCTAATTAATAAGCGATTACAATGTCTGTCGTCTGTACTAGATCAACATATAACAGTGTAAATATTGCAAAACACCGAGGCGGATCTAAATTCTTGCATCTTAGAAAAACGGATTCAACTACTGTAATGGCAATTATGAAATGTTGTTACAACCTCGAAGTTATTCATAGGTGTTGAAAGAAATAAGAAATAATTTTACATGTCTGTTGCGTGTTTTATATGTGTCCGCTGCATACAGACTGATCGACATGATATAGAAAGAGAAACGGACACGGAATGTTTTAACATGCACACGTAGATCGTAATAATCATTGAAAAATTCTAAAGATAATTCATTCAAACACAATCTTATTGGTTTTAAGGCGTAGATGTGTTATAAAAATACTGAATTACTAAATCTAGCACGTGGTTTTGAAACACAAGTGCATCAGAGCTACGTACAGCGCGACGTAACGTCAAATCTTTGTGATTTTATCTCTCTGTTCTATTGATTATGCCATAAGGTCCTTTTGTCATGGGCGCAATCACATTCTGACTGACTTTTTGTCCATGGTCATTTTGTCCGAGACTTATTGTCCTGTGATTATCTGTCTCACATTCTTCGTATTTAAATAACAATTATAATTGTATCATGGTTTTGGTGTTTTTCTTTTGTTAACTGCTGTTCAGTAATTCCTCATACCCGCAAGGAGGCGGAGCTTAGCCTGTGCGGTATTGTCCGATTTTTGGAAAGCGTCTGTGCGGTATTGTCCGGTTTTTGTAAGTTAATGGACAGTTCATAGTACTCCGATTTCCTGTCGCGCTTCAGTGATTTCACACCTGTATCGATGGGAGGTGGATCTAGGACCTTCTAAATGTTCTCGGACGATTCTTCATATTTTTCTCAGATCTACGACCAAGTGTCGCCATGATTTCATGTTTAATTAAAGCTGAGTCGCACGACTTTGTTTTCCATGGTCACAAAAGCTTCAATATTTTAGACCTGCAGAACGTGTCGATGAACAATGAAGGGTTGCTTCAATGTATTTTTTGAAACATCTACAGATATTCTGTTGCGTCTGTCATTAGAAAATTGAAAAAAAATCTAATGCAAAATTACTCAATACAGATAACAAACGCCTAGATACAATGAAGAAGAGAGAGAGAGAGAGCGAGAGAGAGAGAGAGAGAGAGAGAGAGAGAGAGAAGAGGAGGAGAGAGGACAGGAGAGAGGAGAGAAGAGCGAAACCGACTATTTACCGAGGGTTGTCCGTAAGTCGTGGGACAAGCCTAATTTATATAAAAGTAACGTTATAGGTATTATTAGTAGCATATTTAATCCTTCACATATATGTGAGTTTTATAAAAATGTTAAATTTTGTCCGATTTTATATGTATAATTAAAGAGTATGACTTCGTTATTAGACGTGGGTGGTGACCCGGAGCACGGCAACTTTTAAGGAAAAGTCGTTAATTTCATACAGTTCATTTGTATTTTTGTAAAATTCTGTGAAGATGGAATGATATTTACATCAACTGTTTTCCAAGAGTTCTAATATCAAATCTGCAAAATTATGAACGTTTAAAATCGAAATAGCAGAGAACATCGAGGTTTGGATCTATTTAAACAGTTTTCGTCATTGTTCGAAAAAATGACGTTTTCGGAAAAGGTGAGCAGGAAGAGCAGCGATAAAATGTTTGTGTACATATCGGAAAAAACACCAAGGAAACCCATGGATTCGGTAAAACAGCCGGAAAACATTGGTAATATGGGTCGTTCATTATTGTTTTAGCGAATATAAAAGATTTTTGGACGCAAGGGATAGTTCCGAGATGACATACGTGAAGAAGATCATCTTTCTGAGATTGCAGTGCTACAAAAAATGAAACTTCGTGAGTATTTGACAGTGAACGGCGACTAAGCTTATCGAAATTGCTGAGAAATGTGGAATTTCAAAGACTTCGGTCCATGAAATTTATCCCATGATCCGTATATGAATTGCGTATAAACCAGAACAGATTATACACATTTTTGATGATGGTTAAGGAACATAAGAAATGATGACGTGTTTCAGTTTAATGGTGACTAGTTGCGAAAAGTTAATTGTCTTTAGCGTTTGACGTTGGATAACGTCAAGGATTTACATTTACTGCTCCGGGTACGAGGTTTGTGTCTTTGTTATTTGATAGAATTTAGCTAAATGTGCTTTGTCTTGTAATGAAAATTTGCATATAATAAAATGAAACATGAATTTAAACGAAAATGTAGTATTATATACTTTATCAAGGTTTGTCAGTTTTTATCAAGGTTGTCCACTGAACTTTACGGACAACCCTCGTATGCAGATTTACGATATCCAGATATTCATAGAAATTTATAATGCGTTATGTGCAAAATGTGTCATTAAAAAAGATAACGACGCTAGATACATTCATGATATGTAAATATGACACAGAGAGAGAGAAGAGAGAGGAGAGAGAGAGAGAGAGAGAGAGAGAGAGAGAGAGAGAGGAGAGAGAGAAGGAGAGAGAGAGAGAGAGAGGTTAATCTCACCATTTCGGCAATAATTTGTTGTCTATCTCCGGATTATTTTTCGATGTAATGCAGCTCATTATCTATTCTGTGCACTAACGGTCTGGAACACGGGGGAAATTGTTAAACCACGGTTGGCTCACACACTTCCAACATGTACGTACAATGCCTTTGGTCCACGTGTTCATAGTACCTGACTAAGCCCACCATCACGCACGGAATTGACAGTGTTATATAATTGGGGTGGAGCTATAGGAATAGTTTACGTGATCAGTGATTGACGATGATAAAACAAGTTCCTTATTAAACGATATTTTGGGTATCACATGAATTCTGATGGGTGTGAACTCGTCGCTAGCGCGACTCGTCACCACCCATCAGAATATCCTGTGATACCCAAAATTCGTTCAATAACTGTAACTTAAATTTTGCACACGGTCTCCCTATCTGTTCTTTACAATGTTTCAGGTATATCCGTGTAAACCTAATTTTACGATTCATACCGTTATAGACTGAACTTCGTACGTCACATTCTATACGTCACAGACAATGATCGATTCCTATTGTGACGTCAGTTGAAGCTGTAGATAATAGATTCCTACGACATGAACTTTTTAAAACATTTGTTTTGTTATTCAGAACTTCGAAATAAAGTCATGACTTCAAATAGGTCTATCGTTGGAAATTAATTATAGAGATGACTGTTTAATTTCAAGTTTACCGGAATATTGAACCAATGTTGCCTATTGGCAAACATAATTAATCGCTACGCGGATTATATATTTTGCAATAGGCAACATCAGTTCAATCTTCGGGTAAATCCTTGAAATTATTCAAAATCATCATCTAATTATTTCGTAAATTTAAATTAGGGCAACTTTCGTTTTGAATTCTCAAAACTAGGTTTTGCAGAGTTGTCGTTCGTTACCCTCACTGTGAGGGTAATGAACGACAACTCTGCATAGGAGATTGGTTTTCAGAAAGTAATGTTACTTTCATATTGATTTCTTCGAATGTTATATCTAAACGGCGCTACTGTGTTTTCTGAAACTAGGACATGTACTTTGTTTTCTGAAAACTCTTCTGTGCAGATTATGTGACGTACCCATTATCAGTTTAGTTCTAAAATTGTATCAAATTATTATCATCAAAATTTAAAGTGATAAACAAAACTTAATTCTCATAGAAAGAATACAACTAACATATACTCTTAAAAGCTTTACAAAATGAATACAAAAAGGCGAAGTTAACATTGTGTCAAATATATCATATAAAATATCAATGCATTTTGCAGTGCGACGCGGGTTATTACTCCTAGAATATAGGGGTGCACAACACGGAGTGGTCCTCAAGAGATTGCGTTACAATAAGACTAAATAGAAAATGTACAATTCTGATTATATTTGATTGCCAATTAATGAATTTTATTAAAAATGATGTGTAATTGCTGACCAATTATATGATTGCACAATAATTTTATGCATTAATTGTGTCCCCTGTGTGATATTTCAGTCTTTGGTAATATATCCTGTCGGGTGTAGGAAAGAAAGTCACAGGAAAAAAAGTCACGGATAAAAAGTCACAGGAAAAAAACTCACGAAAAAAAATCAAAGATAAAAAGTCACAGGAAAATAAGTCACAAGAAAATAAGTCGCAATATATTGATTTTGCCAAATTGCTAGTTACAATGCATATGTACTTGAAAAATAATGGATTCCTAATTACCTTATATTTTATGTGTTTAACAAGAAAAAAAATTTCCTTATATATATAAAAAGGTAACAAAGTCAAACATTTTCCCTGTCTGTCTTTTACTTTTAAGTTTGTCTAGCTAATGGAAAAAAATTCTAGTTGTTTATTCTACCATACTCTACAGTGAACATTGGATGAAGTGTTAAAAAACAAATAAGATATTGTTCCAAATTATCCAATTATAGGAATTTTATTAACATACCACTGTTGCTTATTCTACCATAATTTATATCGTATTATATTCATAGCTCTGATTGGTCAATTTTAAGTTTGGGA
>CAJDSM010071647.1:58-16004 GCA_903981925.1 Ostrea lurida
GCTGACAATCTAATATGTGTTGCCATCGATAAACCCTACCACCCCTGGCAAAGAGCACACTGTTTCCACCTCAGTTGCTATATCTGCTTGTCGACGTGGTGATGGCCAACGAATAGTCTTTAAAAAAATATTAAAATAATCATTAACTGTCCCAATAAAATATTTTAAAATTCAAGCAGTGATGAATAGTATAGATGGTGCATATGTTTGTAAACAGGTTAGTTTATGTTGAAAAAAAAAATCTTATTTCTTGCCATTATCTGATATAATATTAAAAAAATAAAATTATGGAAAAACTGATATTTGAAACCAAGGCGAGGGAGAACAGAGCATGTATAATTCAGTGCATCATACCCTGAATTCAGTAAAAACACCAATGCAATTGGCTGAATAATAAAAATACAATTCATTTTACTGATTCTGAAGTTCCTTGTATAAACAGGCCTCATGCCTCACTTGACTGAAATGATTAACAGATCTATGAAAAGCGCGTTTCTATGCTTTGTTTTCAAGAGGTTTTAATGTCCATACTACATGTACATTTTTCTCTAACTTTTCTGCTTACCCGAGTAGCAAGTTGTGCCAAAATATCACAAACTTGGTGGATGATTTTGGTGGACTGTTGACTTTGGCAGGCCAAATATATGCCCCAGTCTCCCTCATTGGACTGGGTGAAGCCAAGTAACTGAGGCATACCAAAAGCTGCTTTTCTGGAGGAACTGGCTCGTGTGGGCCCTTCCATACGTATCAACTTGTCTTGAACGTTTTCCAATACAATGTAAAATGTATCTCTACTCATACGGTAATGAACTTGGAAATCATCAATATGTTCGGGGATTCCCATTTGTTCGATTACTTCTGTCATGTAATCAGCAACTTTAGGTACATATTCCCTTTCGAAGAATCAAGTTTTTTACACTGGCTATATTTTTGGATCCAATGGCAAACTCAGATAGAAAATCTTCCTCGTATCATTCAAACATTTCTAATATACACATTTTTCGAATAAAATCCGCCATTTTAACTAGACTAAACTGTACCATACTGTGTTCGATCAATCTTTCAACCGGACATGCGCAGGAAAGCTACTAAAACCGAACTAAAGTTGGTGATCGAACTAGGCCAATATAATCCGCTACGCGGATTATAGGCAACATCAGTTCAATCTCCGGTAAACTTGAAAATTTATAACAGTCATTTCTTAAATGCACGACGCACGACGGACGCCGACGGACGAAAACCAATTGCATAGCTTTACTCAGGTGACCTAATAAATGTCATATGACCCGTGTTCTTGCGTGATTTGTACCCCAATGAAAATTCAAGGTTTGGTCACTTGATCACTCAGTATCTACCACTTCCGTCAAGCATGTTTATCTCGCACTGCCCGCCCAAATGTCGGCGAGAGTGGATGTTGGCCATGAGCACCGACCACAGAGCCAAAATTTGTAGCCCTTCGCCGGCAATGGTGACGTCTCCATATGAGTGAAATATTTTCGAGAGGGACGTAAAACAACATACAACCAACCAACCTATATCGTTTTTGAGCCAGGAGGGATCTTTATCGTGCCACATCTGCTGTGACACGGGGCCTTGCTTTTTGCAGTCTATCGGAAAGACGCCCCATTATTCGCCTCTTACAACAAGCAAGGGGAACTGAGGACCTATTCTAACCCGAATCCTCACGGGCCAAAAACGATATAATGAATACATATGAAACGAGTCCGACGAGAACATACCGGGGAAGGGGTGGGTGGGTGTGCATTGGTGCAACCCCCCCCCCAATTTTAGAATAGATATGCTTCCGGGGGCCTCCCCCTTAACACCTTACCAGGGCCAATCCTGGACCCAGTGAAAATGCTAAAATAAATCTGAGTTTCAGTACAGTGTGCTTTGCCCCCTCGACCATCAAAAGGACCATTCCTGGACCCGGAAAGCGACCCCCACTGGGCAGACCAAATGGAAATGCTAAAACCTTTGTTTTCTGGGGCTTCGCCGCCTGGACCCTCTACCAAGGCAGTCCTGGACCCACTGGGGGCCTAAAGCGGCTTGTAGACCTCTCGCCTTATGGAAACCTGGTTACTGCACTGCAAAACTTATAAAAAATGATTTATTTTTTTTTTTTTTTTTTATAATTCTTTATTTTTGCATATTCTGTATATTCAATGAAACAAATTCAATAGTATAACAAAAGAAAATTTATAGAATATTTATGAGAGAGAGAGAGAGAGAGAGAGAAGAGGTGCATGTTAATTGAATAAAAGGTTCCAACCATTCCAAACCGTGTCAAATTTTGTTTTTTCACCATTTTTATAGGCAATATGTTTCAAAATCTCATAATTCTTTTTTAAAAGGGATATCGCTACTCTATATTTAATGTTTTCTCTGCACATCTCATTGTTTATATGTAGTACTTAACCAAAGAAAAATTTATTGTGGATAATTTTGTTTAAGTCTAAATTCCCTAGTAAAAAGTTTCTCTTTGTAATGGGTAACTGCTATTACCCCAAGAAAAAATTAAATCTGAATTTAAAATTTCCTGACTGAATCTCTTAGCACCAATCCAAACTGCATGAGTTTTGGATGAGTTTATAGATAAACCTGAGAGCTTAGAGAATTTATTCAGTATCTTGACAGTTTCCAGGAGGGATTCTTCACTACCGTCAAGTATAATTGATGTATCATCTTGCCAATTGAGATATTTTTTTTTCTATATTTCTAACTGTGATTCCCTTAATATTACTATTTTTTCTTATCATAATTGCTAGAATTTCTGCACAAAATAAAATATAGGGAGACAAAGGATCGCCTTGTCTACATCCACGTTGTATATAGAAAGTTTCTGAGACATTGCCTCCTTGTATAACTGCAGATGTAATATTGGGTAAAACATTCTAATCCATTCTTTAATTGAAGGTCCAAAATTGAAATAGTTTAAAGCACTTTGAATAAAATTCCATGATATTGTGTCAAAAGCTTTTTCGAAGTCTAGAGTAATAACAGCCCAGGAATATCCTCTTCTTCAGTAAACTGCATGATATCATATATCAACCTTGTATTTTCGCCTATATATCTATTACTAATGAAACCTGTTTGGTCTGTACTTATAAGTTTGCTAATATGTGTTTTTAATCTATTAGCAATAGAGCCTGATGCTAATTTATATACTGTATTTAACAAATTATTGGGCGCCAATTTTTAAGGTACTGTCTTGGTTTTTCACCTTTTGGAAGCAAGTTATAATACCGTGTCTCTGGGTGATAGATAATAATTATTCTCATATGCATAATTCAGGATCTCACCACAAATTTCCTTATTGTTTCCAAAAACTTTAAAAAATTCAGCCAAAAACCCATCAGACCCTGGTATTTATTAGATTTCATATATTTTAAGAGTTTTAGCAACTTCTTGTAATGTTAATTTGCCTTGATTTTTAAGCCAGAGCTTCCTTCATTGGAATCTGCTCTGAACACGCTACTCAGGGCTTTTGGTGCTACGGTCCATAACCTCCTGCCTCTTGTAATGATCAAAATTCTCACCCTCCCCCTTTCAAAAAAAATGCTAGACCCGCCTCTGAATAGCACAGGACATATATGTGTTATAAGCTTGTGAAACACCAATATTTCCCTTTGTGTAACCGGGTTACAGAATTGCGCTCTGGGAAACTGCTCTAACCTATCGTGCAGCGTACGTCAGATCTGTCAGGATACACTCTAATGTTGAGATTCCGCCACTTTTGTGCAAGTAAAACGAAAATCCGCAATTTGATCTAATTTATTTCATATTTTAAAAATAAACTGAAAGGGTATAATTACGCTACCACAGCATATAATTATAATCCCACAGCATATAATAATGGACCCACCGCATATAATTATGAAACCACAGCAATATAATATAGATACACATCATATAATAATACACCCACAGCATATAATATGAAACCACATCATGATAATAATAAACCCACAGCATATAATTATGAAACCACAGCATATAATAATGGACCCACAACATATAATTATGAAACCTCAGCATATAATAATGGACCCACAGCATATAATTATGAAACCACAGCATATAATAATGGACCCACAGCATATAATTATGAAACCACAGCATATAATTATGAAACCACAGCATATAATAATAGACCCATGCACAGCATATAATTATGAAAAACCACTCATGATATAATAAACCCACAGCATATAATTATGAAACCACAGCATATAATAATGGACCCACAATAATAATTATGAACCACAGCATATAATAATGGACCCACAGCATATAATTATGAAACCACAGCATACAATAATAAACCCACATCATATAATTATGAAACCACATCTGATAATAATAAAACCACAGCATATAATTATGAAACCACAGCATGTAATAATGGACCCACAGATAATAATTATGAAACCACAGCATATAATTAATGGACCCACAGCATATAATTATGAAAACACAGCATACAATAAACCCACAGCATATAATTATGAAAACCACATCATGATAATAATAAACCACAGCATATAATTATGAAACCACAGCATGTAATAATGGACCCACAGCACAATAATCATGAAACCACAGCATATAATAATGGACCCACAGCAATATAATTATGAAACCACAGATACAATAATAAACCCACAGTATATAATTATGAAACCACAGCATATAATAATAGATACACATCATATAATAATACACCCACAGCATATAATTATGAAACCACAGCATATAATAAAATCATCCAACATAAGGCAGCAACGGCGTTCCATAAATTTTGACTGGGACTTTGCATATTTAAATGCAATTTTTATTTCATGATGATCACGAGGATTTGATTATGATGAAATTGACGAATCACACATTTGTGAATTTAAACTGGTCCAGGAGACGATAACTTGGATATTAACATGACCACGCCGCGGGCCTAATAGTATGCAATTCATGAATTTTGACCTAGACCTTTTGAAATTGTCACGCGGTTTACACAGCACAGTTTAAAAAATATATGCAAATGGCGGTTCCGCCCACTGGTGTATCTCCAGTTATTGTACACTTTCAACAAAGGGAAAACACCACAGCCATGATACAATATAACATATAGTGAATATAATGGATTTCAGCAGATAAATTAGCACAATACAAAAACATTCTGATGTATTCACAGAGCGTCTAACACAACAGAGAGTCGCATTTCAAGCCAGTTCACTTCGTCAGTCAGGTCATAGGATTTCCAAAATGCCAGCATTTTCCTGTATCTTTCTTCAATGTCAAACTTCATGACCGAGTAGAGCTTATTAAGACACAGTGGACATAGAAATGAGGGTCTTTTATCTGCTTCCTCCAGGTGGTTGGAACCATTCATCAAGCATTCAAAATGAGTGCAGTGTCCTAGTCCGTACAGGTGACCAATTTCATGACACATTACTTTGCATGTTCTTCTGATGATGGTAGGCTCTCCACCTTTCTCTCTTAAATTTAAATAAAAATACATAAACTCAAGAAATTTCAGATTTTGAAAATACAATCGAAGCTTGTTATCTCGTAATCGATGAGACCAAGAAAAAACTTCCGAGATATATGTGGATTCAAGACATTGAGGGTAAAAATGCTCAGAAAATAGGTGGCTGGGACCTTCAGATCAGTTCAACATAGTGATAGTATTCGTGATATCAGTGTTCAAGATATCGAAGTTCTACTGTACATAAGAATATAACCTGTGACACTTCATGCTGACATACTTCATAAACCACTGAAGCTTCATGAAAAATATACCAACGTGAGCCACTGTAGTCCATGCCTTCATATATAACTTACATGACACTTTCAATTCTGTCAGAATTCCCAGTCATTAAAATAGATGTACTATATTTATCAAAATTCATATATACACATTGTGTACAACTGCAACACGTTCATGAGGATATGTTTCTCCTCACATTTTTGAAAATGTTTGAAGAATGCACCATTACATAATATATATACTATGAACAAACCAATATAGCTCAAACAAATAAGTTGATATTAAAGAGTTTGATTTAATTAAACAAGATACCATACTATTATTCTTGTCTTTCCAATGATAAATATATTTATATGAATTTGATAAAACTCAAGAAATAAATACTGCAATTTTTTGAGGACAGAGGATACTCAAAATTAGAATGTTAAACAATATATATCTATATACATGTAGATGTTTGCAAAAACAAATATCTATATACTAGTAGATATTTATGAAATTGTGTCTGTACAGGTTTTATTACTTGTAAATGTATTGCTCAAATAAATATATACCATGAGTTTTCCCCCTTGAATCATTGCATTTCGCCCAAAACTGGATCTTTAAATATTTTTTTGAAATTAATTCAGGATTGTGGTAAATAAGAAAAACTCAAAAAAACCTTCATTTTCTGTCAATCAATATACATGTAATTCATATGTATTATTCATATACAATGGTCAGAGCACTCTCTATCTATATGTATCTTTTTCTTTGGATTTTTTGAGTACAATATCCATTGACTTTATTTTAATGATAAAAAAAAAACCTTAGACACTTACTCCTCCGGATTGTATACTGTATTCCTTGAGGAGCCAAAATTGGACAGGTATCTGGCTAAGGAATAAACACCACGAGCCCCATCCACATTGGCCAGCCCAAAGACAAAGTTCCACGATTCCTCTGGATAAAGATCACAAAAGGTTATCCCAGCAGCACAAAATGCGTCCCTAGGAAGCTCCAATTTCTGCAACAAAGCTGAAGCATCCACTTGGAAGTTGTTCGTGAACTCATTAATTCTATTAGGTACATCTTTTTTCATGTTTTTCTGCTTGCCAACTTTGACAGGCAAGTCAAAGAACATAGCAGCATATTCGGATAGCGGTTCGAGGATATTCTTTGGAATAGGCCCTTCTTCAAAAACTAATGGGATGAGGTAAATGGTTCTGTGGCCTCCAAATGGTCGGTTTCCAATTTTATTTAGAAACTGTTTAAAGGTCTGTCCTGGTTCGTTATGTTCTGCTAGCCATTCACCTCTCTTTGCTTTGTTTATCTTATTGAAAAATTCTGGATCTACAAAATACATGCACTCATCAATAACAAATCATCCATTGTAGAAGTTTTATTTCAAACATTTAGAGAAAAAACAAACTGAATGAATTTTAAAATTTATTGATAAAAAGTTCCACTTATAAACCATCTGACACCAACTAATGGGTCATTATTTTGTAAAAAAAAAAAAAAAAAAACCAAACAAGAGGCCCATGGGCCACATCGCTCACCTGAGTGACCTTGGTCCTGGCTCAGCAGTGGTGATTTAGAAAAGAATTTTCAAGTTTCCTTAAAACTGACCCAGTGGTTCTGGAGAAGAACATTTTATGCAAAACTTTGATCCCCTGTTGTGGCCTTGCCCTACCCCCGGGAGGTATGATCTGATCAAATTTGATTCTACTCTATATCAGGAAGCTTTAAGGTAAATGTTGTTTTTTGGTCTTGAGAAGACAATTTTTAATATATATTCAAATGTAAAACTTTGATTCCCTATTGTGGCCCCACTATATCCCTGGGGGTCATGATTTGAACAAACTTGAGTCTCCACTATCTCAGGAAGCTTTCATATAATGATTGGGGGTTTATATAGCGCTTTATCTACCCAAGTACTCAACAGCGCTTTACAATGCATTATTACCCCAGCAGACCTTAACAATCCAGAACCTTCTCAGTGCAGCTGCCTTTAAGGCGCTAGAACACTAACATTCTGACAAGAGCTTTCACTGTCTATAGCCAGGTACCCCTTTTACACTTGGTGGAGTGAGGAAATTCGTGTAAAGTGCCTTTCCCAAGGACACAACGTCGATCCTGCACGGCCATGATTCGAACTCAAGACCTCTCGATCAAGAGTCCGACGACCTAACACTAGGCCACCGACGCCATATAAATTTCAGCTTTCCTGGTCCAAGTGGTTCTTGAGAAGAAGATTTTTAAAAGATTTCCCCTAGATATATCTTATGGAAACTTGGATCCCCTATTGGGGCCCCATCGTACCCCGGGGGTCATGATTTGAACAAACTTATCTCCACTATATCAGAAGCTGTCGTATAAATTTCAGCTTTTATGGCCCTTTAATTTCTTGTTTGAAAGATTTTTAATATTTTCCTATATAATCATATTGTAAAACTTTGATCCCCTATTGGGGCCCAATCGTACCCCGGGGGTCATGATTTGAACAAATTTAAAAATCTCTCTATTCAGGAAGCTTCTCATATAAATCTTCAGCTTTCCTGGCCCAGTGGTTCTTGAGAAGAAGATTTTTAAATATTTTCCCTATATACTATCATGTACAACTTTGATCCCCTATTGGGGCCCATCGTACCCCGGGGGTCATGATTTGAACAAACTTAAATTCTCTTACTACCAGGAAGCTTCCATATAAATTTTCAGCTTCCATGGCCCAGTGGTTCTTGAGAAGAAGATTTTTAAAGATTTTCTATATAATCGTATGTAATCTTTGATCCCCTTATTGTGGCCCATCGTACCCCCGGGGGTCATGATTTGAACAAACTTAAATCTCCTCTATATCAGAAGCTTCCTATAAATTTCAGCTTTCTGGTCCAGTGGTTCTTGAGAAGAAGATTTTTAAAAGATTTTTCTATATAATCGTATGTAAAACTTTGATCCCCTATTGTGGTCCCATCGTACCCCCGGGAGTCATGAATTTGAACAAACTTAAATCTCCTCTATATCAGGAAGCTTCCAATATAATTTCAGCTTTCCTGGCCAGTGGTTCTTGAGAAGAAGATTTTTAAAGATTTTCCCTATATAATCACATGTCAAACTTTGAATCCCCTAATGTGGCCCCATCGTACCCCCGGGGTCATGATTTGAACAAACTTGAATCTCCACTATATCAGGGAGCTTTCATACAATTTCAGCTTTTCTGGCCAGTGGTTCTGAGAAGAAAGACTTTTAAATGACACTACCCATATTTTTTGCATTTCGTGATTATCTCCCTTTGATGGGGGCTGGTCCTTCATTTGACAAACAAACTTGAATCCCCTTTACCCAAGGATAATTTGTATTAAGTTTGGTTGAATTTGGCCCAGCGGTTCTTGAGAAGAAGTCGAAAATGAAAAGTGAAGACAGACAGAACAGACAGACAGACAGACAGACGATACAGATGCCGGACGGAACGGACGGACAGACAGACAGACGACGGACAAAAGGCGATCAGAATAGCTCACTTGAGGCTTCGGCTCAGGTGAGCTAAAAACTACTATCAGTATAGTATACCTACACTATCACCAAAGTTTTGACATTTCTGACCCACTGGTTTCGGAGCAGAAGACTTTTAGATGACCTCACTGATTTCCTAATTAGTAGTCATTCATTTTGGGGTATTTTTGAATATTTTAACATGGATATAATGACATCCTTCTTGACATCAAATGTACAAACTAGTGTGAAAATTTCATCAAAGGGAGTAATGGCTTGAGAGAGTTATCCCCGAAAACAGCGAACACTGATTAACATCAATACCCCACCTTGTCCTATCAAATTTTTCTGGAGTAGCTTCACTTTGAAATTCTCCTACAGGGAATGGGTGCCTCTTCGATATTCCTTTTTATATGCCTGTCTTTAGACGGGTCGTATTATGTTAAGGCGTTGTCCATCCGTCTGGCGTCCTGCATCTGTCGGGAATTGTTTGTCCAGGCCATAACTTCTGACCCTCTTTGTAGATTTGAACAATATTTCACAGAATTGTTGCCCTGGACCCATGAAAGTGTCATGACCTAGAGTCAAGTTCATTGGTCAAAGTCACACTACACATAGTGATTTTAACCTTGTCCAGGTGCCCGTGGGAACCCGGGTTAGAATAGGTCCTCCGCACCCCTTGCTTGTCGCAAGAGATGACTAAATGGGGCGGTCCTTCAGATGAGACCGGAAAAACCGAGGTCCCGTGTCACAGCAGTTGTGGCACAATAACGATCCCTCCCTGCTCAAAAGCCATGAGTGCCAAGGATAGGCCTGAATTTTGCAGCCCTTCACTGGCATTGGTGACTTCTCCATGAGTGAAAAATTCTCAAGCAGGACATAAAACAAGATACAATCATCTGGACATAAAACAATATACAATCATCTTCAATCAAGTTTGTTCAGGCCATAAGTTTTCACTGAGTGGGATTATTGCCATGGACCCAAAAAAATGTCACGACCTTGAACCAAGGTTATTGGTCAAAGGTCAAGCTCACAATGCAGAACGTAGTTTTTACATTGTCTGGGCCATAACTTTTTACTGAGTGCATGAATTGGAATAATATTTCACAATTGTTCCTGGACCCAAGGAAGTGTCATGACCTAGAGTCAAGGTCATTGGTCAAAGTCATAATGCACATAGTAGTTTTATTGTAGTCAGGGCTATAACTTTTCACTAAAAGCATGTATTTAAATATTGCACAGAATTGTTTGCCTGGACCAAAGGATGCTTCATGACCTTGAAACAAGGATATTGGTCAAAGGTCAAAATACATACATCATACATGGTTTATCATTGTCCAGGCCATAACTTTTCACCGAGTGCATAAATCTGAATAATATTTCACTGAATTGTTGCTATGGACCCAAGGAAGTGTCATGATTTTGAGCAAAGGTCAAGGTCACAAAGCACATATTTTCTGGGCCATAACTTTTCACTGAGCATGGACTGGAATAATATTGCTTTCTCTATATCTACACCCTGCCTTCTCTGAAATAATTGGAGTATAATGCTCTTGTTTCAGTATCTTTTCTTCATGATGTTCTATTTCACACTGGTTTAAGAGCCTTGTCACTGCAACATTACAACATACTCAACAGTTATAATGTCACAGCCTAATACTAGACACACCATTTTAAGCAAGCTATGATAATGTCATAGCTAGTTAATCGATGACAGCCCCTATGATGTGACACATTTTCATATATCAATCATGTGTCTTAACTATCCTTAAAAACAGTTTATTAATAAGGATATTATTACTCATAAGGATAGTTTTAAAAGAAATGCATGGGAAAACTTCCTTTAGAAACTCACGACCAAAAAGTTGTATATTATAAGTGATACCCATAATTACTTTCACTGTTTGCTCTAACAATGTGGTGGTTTCTTCAACTTAATTACTCCCCACTATTCTTAGCTAATCAGGAAATTTGATTTCACATATCGTAAAAATTGGAATTTTAAATATTAAATATTTATTCTGAGCAACATGGGTTACAAATCTGCATCTGATGGGTAAGAGGTAACTAGCGTGCTTGACAGATTGGGTATTATTGCTGTCTGCAAACTCTGCATAGACTGTCGACATGCAACATACAACTGATATTAGAATAGGTAAATTTTATGAATGTATACAAAAAAAAAATTGGGGTTTTACGCACTTACCAGGGTACATAAACCTGGCACTCTTCTCGTTTACAATTTTCTCATGGACTGTCTTGTATTTTGGTCGACTAGTTTGTTTTTTATCCTGAAAACATATTGTGATTCCATATTAAGCATTTTAAAAATACATGATTGTATAAAAAAAATTTCAATATCTCTAGACAATCTGTAAAGCTAGTTATAAATTCAAGATAACATTTGAACATTTCTTTATCAAGCAAAAATTAACTGTAGCCAGACAATGTCGATCATTAAGAAAGTTCTACATGTAACATACATCGATATTAAGTCGTCACCATCTTAAAGTCGTCAGATTAATTTCTCATAAGATTCTCACTCCCTATTTCATTGCACAAAGTGGAGAGGCGGTCTATTTCAAAGGGGAGGGTTTTAGGAATGCAGTACAAATTGCACTGACATTGACAAGCTATATATATACATGTATATATGGTAGTGATCTTTGTTATGAAAATGGCAAAAAAGTGTTTTTACTTTCCAAGGGCGACCATAATTTTTGTTATTACCATGTTTAGGCGAAATCACATAGAAGCATGCCAAGACAAGGGAACTAATTAATTGATTTTTTTTGGTATCATAAATGATGTTACTACAGAACACTTACCGATAATAGTTTCACAAACTTTATTGAGTATTTGTTGGTCAAATAAGCATCAGAATTGATTGACGACATTGGGACTGCATGACGACCTAAGGTTGATATTTATTAGTATATAACAACAGGAGAACTAGATGTGTCGGTGCAACACGAATGCCCCCGCCTACAGTGAAGTCTAATGAAGGAAATTCGTAAGGGTGAAATTGAAAGTTTTTCAAATGCATGAACTGTGGTGTATCCATATACCAAATTTGAGTTGAATGTGTGCAACCGTGCAGAGATAATGAACGGAAACGGAAAATTTCTGATTTTTTTCTAAGTTCAAGAGGGCTAACTCTGTCAAAAATCATCGGACCATGACCAACTTCAAACTTGACCTGCATATTCCTGTGACGTATCCATATACCAAATTTGAGTTGAATGTGTGCAACCGTTGCAGAGATAATGAACGGAAACGGAAAAAAATTTCTTGATTTTTTTCTAAGTTCAAGAGGGCTAACTCTGTCAAAAATCATCGACCATGACCAACTTCAAACTTGACCGCATATTCCTGTGACGATCCATCATACATGTGATATCCCACCCTTTTGGGGTGAGACTCACCCTTTTTGAAGCAATCTCACGACCTCACCCGCGGGGTACACAATATCTCACCCCCCCCCCCCCCCCCCAAAAAAAATTGTTGTTTAAGGTGTAGTATGGCAATTAGTTGCCTTTAATCATGAAAGTTGTATCAAAAAAACCAAAAATGCCTGCAATGTCCAGAAGATACTCAAGAAGAATCTTACATTAGTAGAGACTAATGCTATCAAATGAACACTTAACTGCTGAAACTTTGATTGTGTACCACTTGATAATTGCTTTTATATAAAAAAATGAACTAAAGCTAGTAATTTAATCTTATTATGCCTTTATTACAGCAAATCATTGATATAAAAAAAAAATCTCACCCCAAATCACCCCAAATCTCACCCTTAGCTTCGGCAAAAATCTCACTCATAGGCAGTTCGGAATTTATCACATGTTGATCCATATACCAAATTTTGAGTTGAATGTGTGCAACCGTTGCAGAGATAATGAACGGAAACCAAATGATGACGGAATGACAGAACAGGGAACACTATATGCCCCCGGCCATTTTATGGCGAGGGCATAAAAAATCCCGCATAAAGTTGTCACATTAAAAATGTGTTCACATTGGTTCTGAACGATCACATCCATGCCATTCCCTGCTTGTGATAGTGTTGAGGACAGGGACGCAGGGTTCTATGCCCTGGGTGGCCAACTGATGAGGAGGCAGTCACCCGGATGCAGTACTACCAGCCCTCTTGACGGAACAAGTCGTCCAACTATAGGAGGGACGCGAGAGTGGTGGTGCAGGAGGAGTCACCCCCAGCAATAGCTCAGGAGATGCGGGAGGTATGTCAGCGCCCGGTGGATCTGGAGAAGGAGCTACGTGGCCGAGCCCTTTTCCCTAGGAGACCCTCCTCGCTCTCACATAGCAACAACCATAAGTCTGCTGGTTTTTTCAAATGCGAACCCCAAGGCCACTTCAAAAGAGACTGCCCAGAGTTGCAGAGGAAGGACGAGGTGAACAAAGGGCAGGAGACAAAAGCGAGACCTAAGAGAACCAGGAAAGCCACCATAGTACATGGTAGCCATCTAGGAGCGGAGCCAAGACCCGTCCACTGCAGACAGCGAGGGGTTCGCGCAGAGGGAGGTAAGGATGCTCACTCTAGAATGATCCCCATCAGCACCAGGAACTAACACCCTTGGTTCAGTAGAATGCATGGGGAAGAGTCAACTGAGTATGTGGCGATCTGGGGCCAAGGTTCGCGTGACATTCCCAGAGGCACCAAAGGAGGAGGAACACGGTCTGCTTAATGATTGTGTGATAGTAAATTGAGCCCCCTCCGAAGGATAAATCGTTTTTCTGTGGGGGAATTCACGCTACCTAAGGAAATCATGGCGCCGAAATTGCAAGGCTTTGGCGCTGGAAGCCAGCAGTGCAGGGGGGACCCCCAGGAGTGTTTGGAGGATCAGGGGTATTTGTTCGTTTTGGAGGAAGAGACGGGCGCGAACCCAGCGCTCAGTGGTGACCTGGAAGTGAAACCTATGCAGCATTGCAGCCCAAGGAGGAGAGTGTGCTAGAAGTGGTCAATAGCCAGGCGGAGGTAGAGTCACAGGACATGCCCTGCAGGCATGTGGGAGGACCCCAGGTGTATCCGGCGCCTTGTGTAAAGATCAGCCCGACTACAGACTTTACCGTTAACATGGTAGTACAGGCCTACAGGGCGTGGAGTTTCAGGCTCTTGTGGACACGGGGAAGGAAGTTGGTGTATTGTCGACTCAAGTTTATTATGAGGAGCTCAATCCCATGTCGATCATCAAGCAGCATGTTACCCTTTATACAGTTGTGTGTGTGTGTGTGTGGGGGGGGGGGGGGGGGGGAAATACCCACATGAGCGGATTTATAATTGGCTCCATGAAGATTCACCTTGGAGGTACGGATCTTGACACGGAACTGTACGTAGCCCCATTGCAAGACTAAATGCTGCTAAGATTGGAATTTCTGTACCGCAAGTATTTCGACTGGACCTTGAGCGAGGCACACTTAACATGGGTGAAGAGACCGTCCCAATGGCGTTTGGGCGCCCCGAGGAGAATTAGGAGGTCTACCAGTAGGTTTCCCTGACTAAGACTGTTCATATCCTGGCTGCCTCAGTACCCCTATATCCTTGTCACTAGAGGAATTTGTAGTCAGCCCAGATATAACGCAGCTTTCAGATGTCGTACTGTAGATAGAATGTTATATCGTTAAAATGACATATGTCTTCCGGACCCGGTGTTGAGGGGGCTGGGACACAGTTAGACTTACTGGTGCCGCACATTTGTCATACTGGGGGGAGGAAGGCAGTTACCGGTACATGCATTGTTATAGCCTCAGATGAGAAAGTGACTACATTGTATCCCCGAAACGCAGTGTAAACAGGAATTTTTTTGAACAAAAAGATATGAAACGTGGACACTCCCTTTGTGGCACTTAATTACTACACTATAAAATTACCCTTCAGCAATCATGGAATAAACTGACGTCTTACGGTCTTCATTCAATAAGGTGACAACTTAATTAGTATCTGTGTACATGATGACGTTTGGTCAGGGACTCAGGGGTGCCCTAAAGTCGTCAGGTCTACCCTTGTCTCCATTTTTATAAGATAACTCCCGAGAGTCACAAATGATATTTCATGCAGAGTATAGATGATTTTCCGTGTTATGTTATCCAACACAAATCTAGTTCTAAGTCCCAATGTCGTCAGTTAATAAAAATATTACATTTAAATGAGTGTTTTAATACCAGAAAAGAAAAACTCCAAAAAATTTTAAGAAATGACTGTTATAATTTTCAAGTTTACCGGAGATTGAACTGATGTTGCCTATTTGCAAACTATATAATCCGCGTAAACTTGAAAATTTCTTATAAATAATTCCAATGTCCTTTATTATGATGGTTTTGATTGGATAAAATTAAATCGAAACGAGAATTTACACATCAATAAATCCGAAAATGTGACGTTACAATACGCGCATGAAAACAAACAACGTAACGCATGGAACTATTCAAATTTTTAAAATTGATAATTTTTGAAGAATTTATCGATGTGTAAACTCTGGACATTTTACTCACAAACTTAACATAAAAGTGCTTCGCACTTTTATTCAGTTTGTGAGTAAAATGTCTAGAGTTTACACATCAATAAATTCTTCAAAAAGAATGTTTAATCCTATAATAAACTAATGCAAGATTACCATAATGTGTGTATAATGTGTGTACATATGTAGATATTTATTCTTATATGTTACTCAAACCCAACTACATACA
>CAJDSM010071648.1:0-10760 GCA_903981925.1 Ostrea lurida
TGGTTGATGATTGAATGGTTTGGATGTTGTTGATTGTTTGCATTGAAAAGTTTAAATATGGTTGTTTTTGTATTGTTTGTTGATTGTGTTCTTGAGAATTTCTGTTTTGTTATGGTTGTTTGATCCTATGGTCAACATGCTGGTTGTGATGTTTCGTTTTTCTGTTGTTTTGTGCTCGTGTTCTGTTTTTTGTTTCGTTGTTTCGTATTTTTTTTTGTTTGTGATGTGTTGATGATTATTGTTTGAGGTATTTTTGATTGTTTTTTGTGTGTTTTTTTTGAATTATTGTTTTGTTTTTCAATTGATGAAATTTATTTTTAAATCTACCAATTTTGCTAAACCTTGTTAGTATTTTCTCTTACAGCTCTGTAGTGTTTTGCTGTTTATGTTGATTTATATTGGTAATCTTTCTGACTATTTTTGAAAAGTTACTATTTGAACTTGTATCTTATTTGAATTTGAAATGCAGTAACTTATGATTTATGTGATTGATAATTTTGACTGTTTTTGCTTTTTTATTACATTATGGGTGGTTTTCTTTGTTATTAGATAAGATCTTTTTCTAAAATTACGTAACTGAAATTATAACCTGATAAGTTCTCACTAGAAGAGACAGTTATGGACAGATTAGGCTGTATATAGAACGATATCCATCTGATGATTAGAGCCTGGTTCTTGTGTGTTGGATGCTCTTGTTTTCATCGTAATTGCTTTTGGATAATTGCGGCTGGAGAGTTAAGAAATTAGCCGGTACTCCACTATTGGTATTAAGCTTAACATCCTGTTATAAAATAGAATTGGGAATAATGAGTTGAATCCTACATTTAGTATTTAGGTAAAAGCTTTAGAAAAAATTGTATGGTGTGCCACAATGCACAATAGGGGCCCGCTTCCTGGTGACCCTTTATATAGATTTTAGTAGTTAGGAAGCGGTTGTTAGTGATCGCATTTCTGATAAGCGGCAATTCTGTGTTATAATTCTTTTTAGTAGATTGTATGTTGGATATTGGTCTTAGATTTTTGGACCTTGTTTTTTTTCTTTTGTTTGTTGTTTGAGTTTTGTTTTTGAATGTTTCCTGTGTTCTTTGGATGTGATGTTTGCTGTTTGTGTTTGTATCTTAGATGATGCCTAAACTTTATTCATGTAGGTTTTCTATACTTTTCTTCCCTATTTGGTGTCAACATTTGTGGAAGTGTTTTTGTTGAATTGATTTGGTATTTTGCATCTACTTTGTGTGGTTGATTTATTGAGATTGGATGCTTGGTCTTTCAACTTTTGTTTACGTGTAAGTTTTTAGCTAGTTGAATTCTTATCAAATGTGATTGTCTTTTGTATTTCTTTTTGGAACCTCCTTGAATACTTAAATAAATTTTGATCTCTCGTTCATTTAAGTTGTGGTTCATCCATTCTCTCCATATGTTGGTTAGTAACATTTATGGAATGTGCTTTTTGTGACAGTGGTTTTAAGTTGATTTTTCCTTCTGTGTGTGTCTGGTATGGTGAATGCCATTTTGTCGTTCTATCTTTGTTCACTAAGATTTTTTTTTTGATGTGAGCTATTAGTCATAATAAAATGACCGTATAGACCCATTGTGAACCACTTCTGACGGGTTTGGATAACTGGTAATATTTAAGGTTCTCCCATAGCACCCCTGGGGCACTCTGGGGCGGCGGCAAAAAAATACTGCCCAAAAGGTGACTCCTAATCACAAAATTCTTCTTCGTTTACAAACCGCACATTCGTTGAGAGAAACCAAATGCCATAGTGATCGTAGAGGCAGGAAGGCCCTTTACCAAAATTTGTACTATTTGGTGATCCCGGCGTATGGGGGTACAATCTGAATCCCAGGGTCAGGGGGGGGGCAAAGCTTGTAACATAGTGTTTATATGTAAAAACATTTGCAAAAGCATATCTTTTGTTCAGATGCTATTTGATATTAATAAGTAGGTAATATGTAAATGATATTTGTGGAATGAGAAAGGATGCTTTTGTCATAATTATACCCACCTGCAGCAAGGTTGGGGAGGTGGGGTGGTTGTACTTGGATCCTCAAGTTGTCTGCTCCCTCTCCGTCTGTCAGTGCTGAAATGCCTTATCCCAGGACTTTTAGGTGTATTAGCCCTTTTCTCCCAAGAGTCACCTATATCATGGCATATTGGTCGCCTATTGCATTGTTTCAAAGGCAAAGGTCAAGTACACTGGACACGGAAGTTAGACGATATTTGTGCTCTGGGCTTCAGATTATCACATATTTGCCTAGGCTCATCATATCATCATACATGGGACAATATTATTCTTATGATTATCTGCGGTTCCAGAAGACATTATCCATTTTCCTACTACGATCCTTACCATACATCATACGTGTATAACCATCCTACATGTGAGAGAAAGTATGTTTCTTTATCGAATTTGGGTCAAAAGGTACACATAGGTCAAGAGCTGTCCACTGGGACATATAAGTAGCGACATATGATTTTCCAGGCTTCTTCAGCTCTGTTAATCCTTTCTACCTTAGAATCACCATAATCATTACACATGAACTAACCAGTGGGTCAACATTGTTCTCTATGTGATTTGGGTAAAAAAGTCAGAAGCACATTGCCTCACTGAGTTACAATTTTAAAGTAGCAATATGGTTTTACATTAAAATTCGTTGAAAACTAGCTTGAATGTCGTTGATTGAAATGATATCAATCTTGTATACAACTTTTGTCTAGATAGGGCGTGAGATCATATCGCCTATATTGAAAATATTTAACATTGTCGTGATACAAACATACAATAACAGTTATTTGAGACTTATATACGGTGAACATAGAGTCCAATTATCTTGAGATTCGTCAGCCTGTGTGGCTATGATAACTCAGGTGACCGTAAGGTAAGGCCTGTGGGCCTCTTGTTTTATTTTATCATGTGGCCTTTATCTCAGGGTTTGGCCTTCAGTGGTAAAGCTTTAACCTTAATTGGCCATATTTTTTAAATGGTTAATGATAGAACTTTCATATTTCACATGTGTATTCCGTGTGATCTGACTTTTCTGTGGGTACCAGAATAATTTTGCTGCCATGTACAGGGGCATCAGTGTTTCTCAAAAACATTTTTGTTGCCTTCTCTATATGCATGTATTTCTATCAGGGACTCTATAGAGGATATTCAGCGGTCTTATTACAGTATATTTTAAGCTATATTACCAAGCAGTGTATACATGTATACATGCCTATGTTTTTCAAATGACTGTAAACTCTGATACATTTTTAGCGTTAAGTGTGTTTTGACTTGCTGTCAACGGCTTTAGAAAAAGACATATCATTGTTTTAAAAAAGAAAATATACAAACGATGTGATCGAGAGACGATTACAGAAGATAAGGAAGGCATGTGTACCTTGCATCCGATTGTGATGAGAATTTTAAAATGATAAACCCTTTAAAATGAGCTTTTGAATGATATGGAAACTTCAATCTCCATTTATTTGGCATTTGCACTGTGAGTATATATAATTTATTTGATATGTACAGTCGAACCTCATTATCTCGAACTCAATGGGACCGAGAAAAAACTTCGAGTTATCTGTTGATTCGAGATATTGAGGGTAAAAATACTTAAAAAGTAGGTGGTTGGGACTTCAGAATCGAGACAGCCTTATGGTATTCAAGATATCAGTGTTCGAGATACTGAAGTTGAACAACTGCAGTTTGTATAGGCATGTGTCGCTTTATTGCAGAATTTGCTGCCTTAATAGGTTGCAAGTACCAAAGTGTTCACAACCACTGAGTGGTTTGCAGACTTGGGTACTTGCGTACGTAACTTGTACCATGCATCTATCTAACACAGTATTGTTTTTGTGCCATTTTTGTAAATTTAAAATTTCGATGATTTGTACAAGTGTCATAGCCATAAAAATATATTTATAAATAGAAAATAGAAAGAAAATGAAAATGAAATTGAAATGTAATGAAAATCAAAACAAAATATTCTATATACTTGATATCATATAGAAGAAGAGTGGTGTTGTTGAACTTCTAGCTGGCTAGAGTAGAAATTTGATGATCAATCCTTAAAAGTTATAAGGTTATATTTTTATCTGTGTCTAAAAAAGTAAATATAGTGCTATGTTGGCATAACACAAATTGTATGCTTGTTATATGTAACACCCCAACACCCCCCTTTGTGATTTATGACTGATGATAGAACACTAATATGAGATGAAAGATTTCATTCATTTATCCACCATTAACCTTCCGTTCATGAGCTCAATACCTCGATTTATGTATATTTATCTGACCATGACAGGGTAAGAAGTATTTCCTTCATTATGAAATTTAGCAATTTAGTTTTGAATAGAGTAGTGAGGTTTGCTGCAAACAGGTTTTAGACACTAGCTAGGACATTTAGATAACAGATTCTTAGTAAACAATTAAATGGGGAAGGCCGAGTGATAAGATTTTTTAATGGTGCTGCTAAGTACAGTGTAACACTAAAGTTCCCTCTTAGCTAGTCTGTTCAGTTATGCACTAGAACTAAGTAAGATGGTAACACTTAAAGTTCCTTATCCAGTCTCTGTTGTTATCACCAGAACTAATAACAATGTAACACTAAAGTTCCTATCCAGCTCTGTTCTTTATTGTGCACCAGAACTAAGTACAGTGTAACACTAAAGTTCCTATCCAGTCTTTGTTATGCACCAGAACTAAGTACATGTAAACACTAAAGTTCCTTCCTGTTGTTCGTTATGCCTACCATGATACAACTATAGTACACTAAGTTCAGAAACACTAAAGTTCATCCCTGTATCCACAAGCGTTAGTCCATCCAATCTGCGTTATGCACCAGAACTAAGGTATCAGTTTAACACAAATGTCCTATCCAGTCGTTTATCACCAGAACGAAGCTAACAGTGTAACACAAATTCCTATCCACTGTTTTTATGCACCAGAACTGATAGTACAGTGTAACACTAAACTTCATATCCAGTCCTGTTCTATGCACCTAGTAACTAAGTACAGTGTAACACTTTATTCCTATCCAGGTCTGTTTGTTATGCCACCAAACTAAGTACAGCTTACACATGAAGTCCTATCAGTCTGTTCATTATGCACCTCAGAACTAAGTACCAGGTGTAACACGTAAAAGCTCCCCCTATCCAGATCTGTTCGTATGCACCAGAACTAAGGTACAGTGTAACACTAAAGTTACAACTATCCAGTCTGTTCGTTATGCACCAGAACTTCTTGTACAGGACTCTTGTATTTAGCATACTGTATGTGTGAAGGATATTTCTATGCAGATTCCCATTTTGATTAAGAAATGTGATAGCTATGTTACACGATACCCCAAAATCAAAAGATCTTTTTTTTGTAATTTTAGCTTGTGTATATTACTTATTTATCCATGCATTGTAGTGACTGTAGAGTGCATGTACAGGTGTATGTGTCTTACATTTTTTTCGTAGCAGCATTTGTCATACGACAAAATATTTCCTGCAAAACCACCCACCCACCCCAAGAAAAAATTTGTCTATTTGTTATGTACAATTGTACATTAGTAGTGATTAATGACTTTTGTGTTGTTATAAATTAAGTTACTTATGAAAAAGAAAAAAAAAATAATTTCAGAATCGGATAATACGTACGCTGTGTTTATGAGAATTTGTGTACATTATGTGGAATATTGCCACAAACAAACTGTTTAAAAATGATGAAAATCAAAATGTATCACTGACTTAACATCAGGATATCCTTCCTAGGGCTTCACTGCAGGCGGGGGGCATTCATGTCGTGCTGACAGGTCTAGTTTGCTTGTGTCAAGTGTCCTTTTAAAGTGAATTACTGTAAAGAAGGAAATATTCACGTGGGTTTTATTTTCGCTATATCCATGATATATATTAATGATTGCGAAAACAAAACTATCGTGAAGTGCTATTTCATCATGGTTTTGGGGGTATGATTCTAATTTAGTCATTTTACTTTCCATGAAATTTAAACCATCGCGAAATACTGAAAGGTATAAATCGCGAGATTTTTTCCTCGCGAAATTAAAGCCCTTTTGAGTATTGTCACGATCTTGTATATGTACATGCATCTGCATGCATGTTGTAGTTTATCCGTTACCCACATGACTTGATTACCCAGAAATACCTGGATTTCCTCTACTAGATTCGTTGAACATATCGCTAATTTATGTTAATTCTTTTTTATTTTGTTGTATGAATTGCTATATTCTGCGTTCTTATTCCGATATCAGTGATATCATTTTTTCCTTTTCATCGAAACTTTCTGATGTAAAGTATGTTTTCTAGCATGTGTTGTGAATATAACAGAAAATCAGTCCATTCATTTTACTCCCGATTTTAACCTACGTATAATATATCATGTGAAATCCTCTGTATATTTTTCATTCAGTTCAACGAAATCCATGATGATTTGAGAGCAGCGTGATATATATATATACATTTTTTTTTTTGCTGTCATGATTATGTATATACATATAATTTTCGCATAGTAACCATGTTGGTGCATTTGGTGACTATACGCATGAATACAAATTCTTATTTACACTACTGGCACTTTAAGCAGCTTTGCTCTCGATTTTTTGTACGTGTATACACATATTTATTGTCTGTATCAGTGTCAGACAGTTATTTTTGAAATCTTTACTGTGCTTGGGGTTGATTAACGTGCATGTGTGTGATCATGCTAATTACATGTACATAACACAGGGGTCTGTATTGTTCAGTAATCTTTTATTTTACATAATATACGTGATAGTGCTACTTTATGTCTCATAATTCTTTGGCAAGGCAGAATTACCACCCCCCCCCCCCTTTTCCCCCCTTTTACACCCTGCATTTTGGAAATGGCATTTTATTAACTTAATGGGTATTTGAGTGCTTGAACAAAATTATGTGTATCTTTCGTAAAAGTGTTGACAATTTACAGTTCTATTTTAAAAAACTGTCACGTGAAGGTTGAAAATTTGCAACTGATTTGACAGCTACTGAATGCAAATGCATATGTTACCAAGAGAGTGTTTTTAGTCATAGGTTTACAAATAATACCAGTGACGGTGTAATTTTTCTTGAATCTCCAAAATCCAAAGATGTGAGTGTTTTATTATGACTGTGTTGACATGTTTTTGGTTTTTTTTGCCTCCTCCCCCCCCCCCCTCTTCCTCTATTCTTTATATAATTTCATATCCTCATGGCATGCATTACCCTTATTCCAAGTCTTGAACTGCCATTCCAATTTAGTTTGAATTTAAATTTGCTCTTTAACAATGCATATCATTTTCAATTTCAAATATTTTGTTGTTAAGGTAACTCCATTGACTTGTGTTATTACCTGTCAAAATATACGGAAAGTATATTTATTTCCATATTTTAGAGGTAATGTTAAGGCTCAAACAAAATATATATCAGTTGTCATATACTCTCAAAGATGTGAGACACACAAAAACATAAACAGAATCATGTAACAACTTTAGAATATAAGCAACATCATAGAAATTTCACAAAAACTGGTATTGATATAATCATGGTATTCATAGCAAATTTATGAAACAGTTTATTTACAGAAATATACGAAAAATGTCCGTTGAAAACATTGCATTATGGATTTGATAAAGAAATCTATGAAAATAGAGTTATTGCCCTTGGATTCAATATCATATCATTTATTATTTATCATAGACATATATAATATGTCTGTATTTAAGCATAGCTTTGGCCTTTGAAATGTTGTATGTTTAACAAGATTTTATACAAGATGTGTTGACCTATCATGCATGAAAAATTATATAAATATAACATTTTTGATTTTGAAAGATGTATATAGTACATGTATCTTATGACATCACATGAGGGTGGAATTACTCTAATGTGAAAATTTGCCTGTAAGATTATGCTTCCAAGAGCACTTTATATATCATTTCTTAAATGACAGATAAATACATGTAGGTAAGTCATCAAGGTAATCAATGTTTACAATACATTGTCAATAATTTTTCTCAAAATTATGAATTTGTTTTTGGTGCAGCATAAATCTATTTTAATAATTTCCGAAATATTTTTTTGAAGCTTTCTGATACCATTATATAATGCTATTACATGACAAGATGGCATGGATTAATTATATACTATTATATAGATAGAGTGCTATTGCATACATGATAAGATGACATGGATGTAGATTACTGTGAGTTAATTAGACAGTAAGAAAAATGAAGAAATTGCATGAATATTGATTTGGTATTTTGAAATTATATGAAAGGTTATATTTATAAGAATGTTTTATATTGAATTTAACAGAAAAGTACAGATGGATTTTTTTATTTTATATTATTACATGAAGCAAATTCATAATATTATAATTGTGTAATTATATTATGTTTATAAACATTAATTTAAAATGTATGATAAGTTTTTTTTAGATTTTATACTGTTATACTGGTTCGGTCCAAAGCAGGATATTTCATTTTATCATTCATATGGAAGTGTTGCCCATAAAGACTGTACACTGTACTGTAAAAGTGGTTATTTATATTGGGGGTTATAAGTACATGCAACTATGCATTTTTCCATGTTTATCATTAGGTAGGGGGGGGGGATTTGTGGCAACTGAATATAATACAAAATATTACATCAAATATTTATGACTTACTATACGCCTTGGGAAACGAAGCGCATTGATGAAAAGCTTTACTGTCTAAAATCTTGGTGATAACCTGCATATCACCTGAAAAAATATTTACACGCTTATTTCGTAACCAAATAATTTATGTAGATGTAAATTTCCCCCTTGTGTAAATAACCACTTTTGCAGTATATCATTAATTCCTTAATTTTAAAATTATATTAAGGATTTAAATGTCACAAACTAAAAAAAAATCTCAAAAAAATGTTACATGTATAGTACTTTATAATTAAATACTATTGATCACTAATATGCTCAAATAATTATGTTTTGTATGTGTACTTTGAGTAGTAATGGAAATTTCAATCTTGTCCAGTGTGACAGTTCCAGAAATGTTAAGATCCCTGTACAACGACATCAATGGTCTCACGGCAGGTATAACCGGTCGACAGGGGATGCTTACTCCTCCTAGGCACCTGATCCCACCTCTGGTGTGTCCAGGGGTCCATGTTTGCCCAACTCTTGTTTTGTATTCTGTTTGGGACTAGACGAGATTGATTATTGTTCGTTATCTTTGCCTTTTATTCAATAAATCCATAATATGTTAAAACCAAAGGGAATCAAACTTATTTCACTGTAAATGTAAATTTGCTATAAGAGTGTTCACTGTAACAGTGTTATACTGTATTCCAGAAAGGAATTACAAGTTTGTTGTCTATTGTGAAATGATTTACACATAAGTGCTTATAAGTATAATTATTTATTAATTATGATCGAATCATGAGTGATTAAGTTATGACTTAGATTTCATATCTTTTGATATCCAAGAGTTGTTTTTTATTTTTTATAATTTTGTTTGTTTATTTTGTTTTCTTCACCTGAATACTAAGATAATATGAACTATTAATCTTCACTCAAAGTGAATTTGATAGAGATTTAGTCAAGTCATCAACTAATTGTAAGAAATATTTTCAAGAAGGTGTAAAAATTTTTTTAAAAATTCATAAGCTTTTATTGTACTAAAGTTACATGTAAGTTGCACTTCTTTAAAGGAAGGACGGACTGTTATTTTATTAATCAGTTTGCTTGCCAATTTTTGATCTGTCAAACACTATATATTGCGTGGCTTTTTTCCCTTTTGTGTCTGAGGTCAACTTTAATGCCAAAATTGTAAAAGAGAGATTGTTTCCCTCGTAAATTAAGGCTTATTCATGTGTCCTGTAAAGAATACCAATTAAATTAGAACAATCTGAGATGACTTAGAATTATGCAGTCGTAACATAGTTTGTGTATCAAGCCTTACCTCTTTAGTTATTAAAATATAAATCCAGATTGTTTTTTGTTTGAAAGTTTTCAGTTTTATTTGCAACTCACCTGAGTTTTGGATGCAAATAGGTTTCCTAATCAAACTACAGCGGTGTATTTCAGCTCTTTGCAGGTGTTTATATTTTCAACTGCCTTCAATATTCATCCATTTTCAACCAAACTTGGCACACAGTATCCTTGTTAAATTGGACATCCAACTTTATTTAATCGTTAAGAAGGAAAACCACAATCTTTTTGATTGATTGATTGATTGATATTGATTGATTGATTGTTTAACGTCCCACTCGAGAATATTTCACTCATATGGAGACATCAGTCACCATTGCAGGTGAAGGGCTGCAAAATTTAGGCCTGTGTTCAGCGTCTATGACTTTTGAGCAGGAAGGGATCTTTATCGTGCCACACCTGCCTCGGTTTTTGCAGTCTCATCCAAAGGACCTCCCCATTGGTAGTCGCCTCTTACAACAAGCAAGAATACCGAGGACCTACTCTAACCCAATCCCCACAGGGCACATCTCTTTGAAACATGAGAGAAAATTAAAAGCCTGCAGACTAGATTTGGACCTACAATCTACAGATCATTGTAATCAATGTTATACATGTACCTACATTGTACCAAGCTATAGGCAATAAATATGCTTATTAATGTTCATATTTACATTTACATCTTTTTGAAACATGAATGAAAATCTCTAGGTAATAGATATGCTGTATGTGTTAAGATCACTACATAATAGAGATAGATGTGTGTTTCCTTAAGGATCTCTACATAGATGTGTGATTACTTAAAGATCACTACAC
>CAJDSM010071685.1:978-13200 GCA_903981925.1 Ostrea lurida
CACTCATTCTTAAATTAGATTTAGGACACCCGCGTTTCTCCTGACAGCCCCTCTTGATCCTGCCTCATAACCTCTGAAACTGTGCCCTGGCGTACAGGAATCTGTTCCGTCTTTTTTAAGAATGGTTAGTTTGCGTTGTTTGTTTAACTGGTGTGACAGATTCCGAATTCCTTTGTTGTAATTTTGAGAATGTAGGATCGGGCGTAAGAGTGGTGCTGGGTTACATACATCATCATAATAAACGAGGTGGAAACTATAGATGTGTTTGATGGGCCCACATCCCAATTATTAGTTACCTTCAAGACGTCTCGTATCCCGGTGTTGAGAAATATACACGTAACCTTAGCCTTTAGTTAGTTGTTTTTTTTTTTTATTTTTTCTTGTTACTCGTTCGCCGCTCAGGGTTTTCAAAACGAGGGAACAAATTTTCGGGGATCAGAGGAGGATCACTCCGAGAGTAAGTTGATAAGCTTTGCCCGTCCGGAAAGAGCGCATACTATCATGATGCTATATAGGATCACCCCAACTTCGGTCCCACTGTGATATTTACAATCTTTTATGCAGGACAATCAGACTATGTCCGTAGACTCTGTTGCGAGGATGAGTGAGACGTGTAAATATGCAAAAACGAATAAGAGCGCACCTGCTCGTCCCTACTTCCTGTGGCTCATGGACGTCATCTTCGTTCAATATATCCACATAGGTCACTGTCCATCAATTTCTTGAATAGTGACAAGGGTTCCTGATTAACAATCTTTGTTCTGTATTTATTTACGGTTCCGATTTACGCAATATGACATTGAAACTCGTGTTCGCTATCCGTCCTGATTATATTGCCTTTTCAACCCTGATATGGCATATAAAGAGAAGTAATTACGGAATAAGATGATCCTGTTTAACTTTCAATGTGATTCTTGTTATCGATAATGCGTGTACCTGTATTTCTTTTATGTCTCATTCATGCAGTTAATATTACTTTTTACTAAGTTCTATGTCTAAGTGTTGTAATTTCCTTGGTCTTCCCAATCAGGGAAGTGATAAAGCTCAGTTAAGTATAGTGTTCTAACTTCCTTTTGAATGTGCGACTTGATTGGTGTAATTTTCCTATTCGATCAACTCAGCCATACACGTGTACAAGCGAGTTCCCCGATGTCAGTCGTGAAATTGTCGATCCCGCCTATTATTGGCGGATATCACGGAGCGTGATGTCTGCGCTTTAGATTATCCGATTTAATGCTTCATCAAAGTATTCCTATACCGGTTGTTGTTATGTCTTAGAGAACCTTGTCACAAGGGTTTAGTAGGGACCTGGTCTCTTATAAAAACATAATTAAAGTAGGTTGGTTTATAGTGTTGAATTGTAGTGATTAATCTATCAATGATATTCTAGTCGATTGGATAAATTCTTGTAAACTAAAGATACTTCTTTCTTCGCTGCTTGGGCTCTGGTCGGGTCAAACGTAGCACAATAAATGTGCTTACACTCTGATAAACAAAAAAATGGCCGGGTAATGGCGTGTAGATTAGATATTTGCTAATGTTATAAGTATATTTTATTATGAGCTGTGTTTACCCTTTAAAAACTGTCATCTCTATAGTCGAACCAATCATATTTACCCGGTTTTGTATCGACTTTGTACTAGCTATCTTCTTTTTGGTTCTTCAGACACATACCTCATGTTTCCATATTTTGTAGCAAGTTCAAAGTGGAGTCTCGGTAGCTTGAGTCCCTCGTTGATAATCTCAGTCATTCACTAATATCTGTTTAAGCAATTTCGCGTGGAGGTCCAATAATGTCGGACATTTTCCTCACAGTTTTGCGACTTCTATAAATCATATGCTCGCTTCTGGATTAACCTGCCTTGTCTGGATAGCTGTGAACTTCCGTCAATAGCTTTGATAGAAGGTAAAGAGTGATGGGCCGAGCGCATGTTTGTACTCGCTCTATTGTTTCTATAATTTATAATATGGCTATCAGATAGAAAGAGTGTATAAAATTTGCTATGTCACTATTTTCCGTGTCAAAGTGTATGAATAAGTAGCGTTGTTACTTCTTCGATAAGGTTTAGAATTGAGGTCAATACTGTTATTATAATTCGTAGCCTGCCTATAAGAGTGCGGTGTTCTGTGTATCTTCCGATTGGCTAACTCTATCTGTTTTGAATGTGAGAGGTATTTCCTATGAATTCCTACGGGATGGACATCACAAGTGGGGATAACCTCGACATTCTTGTGATGAGATTTTGTAGATCAATAGTTATAGTGTCCTCGACACGAGATGTGAGGTTGAAAAGGTAATTAAATAATTCTGGGCAGAGCCATATCGACCCGCTCCGTGTTTTTCATTCACTCTGTAGTCATCCTATTAGTTGAGTGTTATATAGTGGTATGTATATCTATGGCTGTATAGTGGTCTCGGGTCAGACTGTTTGTTATAAAACTAATTTAATGGGGGTCATCACTATATGTATATTATGTTGTCGTGAGGATGATTGTCTTGGGGTTCTTACTTTACAAAATCTCGCCCATAACATTCTCAACTGTCTCAGTGATTTTAGATGTCTATAGCGTGTGATGATATACATTAAATATGCGCAGAGATGTAAATGTTTCTACCAATGGTTATGTGTTGTTTTCGTAAACAGATAAGTGTTGTTCAGTTTGAAGTAAAATACAACTCATGATTAACTTCTACCTCTCCACCAATATGACAGGATCGGATAAGCGATTCAGCTTGTTTTCTCATAACAAGATCGTGCTTTCGATATTGGGATATCTAGCGATGAGACATAAGTGTGGACTTAGACATAGAAAGGTTACCTTTTTAATATCTTGTATTATACACATATACAAATGGCTAATGTCATGCACTGAACTACACTCAATGAGTCAAAAGTATTTTTCGAACTCTGCTATTTTTCACTGATAATATTATTTCATAACTGTTTCAAATTTTAAACACGCTTCACAAATTTTTGGGGGTTTTTTGTGCGGTCGTTTTGTTGACATGTTAATGCTAATTATGATATACGTTCAAATAAAAGTTCATAAAACACTGATGATCCTCCGTGAGTTGTTTTCAGGATATATATATAATAATGGTTCGTAATCAACGCAGACGCTGATAATGAAAGTAAACAGATTTAAATCTAAGGCAATGTACTTTGTTGAAATATTCTATTACTTTATGTTCATTGAACTTGCCCGCATACATAAACATAAATAATGGATAAGGATCTGGATGCACCTCTTCTTATGATTATAGTTATCTCAAATGTACTTATTGGTCAATCTGCATCATCAGCGATGGATACTATAAATCCGTTAATAAAATCTGGTTCACTTTTAAAATTGAGACATCGAGGAGACGAGGTACTACTCTGGCGACACCTTGATAGACACTGTATAATGATAGAGGCTAATATTAGCGTTTGATATAGGACAAACTGTGTGATATCTAAAAATCAATATCATACTCAATCGTTTTAGGGGATCTTCAGTAATGTACCTCGTGGAACAAGTCAAGTGCTGTCAATACTCGAACAAACAACCCATTACCTTCGCCATCTATTCTCATATACACATTGATCTCTCAAGTCAACTAATATCATTGCTAGTCCAAATAGCCTTAAAATTTGTTTCGGTATTGGTAGCATAGATGATTTATAAATCTAGATTACACTCTCTTTCGGGTATGGAGAGCTCTAGTCTTGCGCGGCGAAGACCAATAGGTGTAATTCTGTACCTAACTAGGCTATCTACGATAAACTGCTCTAGGTATACGTCCTTTCCGTCGGCATACCGTGGTGTCTCGGGGTGGTCAGTTTTCATACTCTTATAATAAATAATGGACATGGCGTGCTAGCGTGAATGTACGAACGAGTTTATAATTCAAGATTATTGGGCTAGCTCTTGAAACGTTCAGCGCAAGGAATACGCGAAAGCAATCAGAGCCATATGATCGAATACTTAACTTGTTCGGTCTATGTGAGTTGAATCACAAACGCCTAGCTTTCATGCTCATCTTTAGATGTAGAGTGCTACTGATTGTTTGATAGTTAAAAATCTTTGTATACAACATGATACTTTTAACCAAACGATCTGTTGTTATATTACATTTTGTTCATGACTTCTTAATGCGCTCAACCTCTACCTTGCTGTAGAACAGCTGATTGACTCACATCTTGACTCGCATGATGATATTTGTGTACTAAGAACGCATGTAACGCTTATGGTTCTATCACGATTCAAAAGAGCCGCACTAACATGCGTGTGTAACGCCATTTTGTCGGTCACAAAGTTATGGAGGTATCTCACGGTTAATATGTCGCGACAAGATAATCCTTCGGGAGACATACTTGTCAGCGACAGTCAGAAGATATCATGTTCGCGCGTGCGTTAAGGGGTTAAAGTAGGCGAAGGAACATACGTGTTAGAACAGTATAATAAAAAGATCACGACCAGAAATCGGGAACCACTCTACAAATGGATCGTTTGTCAGGAAGCAAACTGCCTTGATACGACCGATCATAGGGTGATGGTGTATGTTATCAAAGGTGTTTACAATATTCGTGATATGCCAATAATAGTATACGCTAATGTACCTCAATCTTCCTGTAGTGACTGAGAGATCTTGTGTGGGTTAGTTATATCGAAATAGTATCTGGCTCTTCGGTTTCTTAGTGTACCATACGGTCTGGGGTGTCGGATAAAATCTGTGGGGCTTCTAACTAATCATTGCATGCAAGTATAGTATCTATAAGAGGATTTAATGAGCATGCGACTGTATTACAAGAAGTCTGAATTGGTTAATAATTCAAGCAATATGCAAGGATTATGTAATGTTTTGATCGCGCAGCTTCTAATTGGTTGGTAATATATTAAACAAGTTTGATGGTTGGAGAGTTGTACAATTGTGCTGAGTTTAATAGTCTTGTATAGCACTTAGTAAAAGATAATCCATGGAAGACGAATAGAGCACTTCCCTCCTTCGATAACTCGTCCAAACGTTTCGTCCTCTCTGAGTACTTTATCCACTGTAACATGAGATTATTGGGAAATCCCCCACACTGGAATTAAATTTGCTACATAATTTTGCCTATATATTTTTGAGGTTTATATATATGATTGATTTCCTGATGATAAGTCCATTTGACTAAATTTTTTTTAACATTTATTCTTTTTTTTTATGGACTTTAACTACTCTGGTATCTCTCCCTTTTTAGTTCTAGCTGTTCGGGTGTTGATGGGGTGTGTTATTTAATTACATCTCCTGTGACATAGGAGGTTCACTTATTTGTGTCCTTGTAATCTTGATTTTGATAAGTACGTGCTCGCTCATTGTTATGTTATGTCATTTTGGCATATTCGCTTTCTCATGATTTTAATTCTATATAATGAAGATTTTGTACTGCAAGAGATTTATATATATATTTGTGATAGGTTGTTCATCACTATTCTCACTTATTTTTATGATATACTGTTTATTTCGGTGTCTCTTTATATTGATTGTGGAACTGTACTTCACATCTGTCAGTTTCTTCTATTTGTTTCTCATCTCAGTCTCTGGGCATATTCTGTTATAATTATATTGTATTCTTATTGACTTTTGCTTTCGTGTCGTGATTACATATTACATATTCTATAGAGTATAGAAGATGATGAGACGTAGTCTTAAGGTATATTGCTAATAATAGTCGTCCTCTGTGAATTTATGTTCATTATAATCTGAATTGTTCATATGTCTCTTCCTTTGTCCTCTTACGTAGTGGTCCATATATTAATTTAGCCACATCAGTGCTTGTTAAGATGTAGAGGTTATATATTCCGCATTTATTTATATGCTTCGACGATGATTCTTAGTTTCATGCTGTACAATTTTTCTAAATTAAGTGGCTTATTATGACTAGTGGATGGATTTCTAAAAATTTGCGTATTTAGTTGGAATTATAATATGGATTCGCGGGAGTCGAGCTCTGAATAATATAGGGGATACATATATATCTGTATTTCTGATTATGAATTGTGTGGGGCTTATATTATTTTATAAGTACATTAATCCCTCTCTATATCTCCATTTGTGTTTCTTCTACCGTTTGGTTTAGGCCTGATAGGCTTGCTCTCAATTCTCCTAATTGTAATATTTTCAAGTTTACTTTTCAAACATCGTCAATATTTTGCCTTTGATACATCTCCAATTCATAATCATTAATAAAACGGATCTTCTACTCAATTATACCCGTTGGGGTTAATTAACAATTCTTAGCGTTATCTTGTTTATTATTGCCACTTTCACTTGTGGCATTTCTGCCGTGAAACATGCGTAGAGGGGTAGGCATTTTGTTCCCAATCGTTAGCCTTTGTGTTCAGGCGTCGTTCCTGGCCTCCTGGTCGGTCGCTTCCACGAAGGCGGTCGAAGCGGGGAGAGGAGTCGCGAGAGGAAGGGAAAGTACGCAGATGCAGAGTAGAGGAGGGGATGAAGGATGCAGAGTGATAGAACGAAATTAAGCAGCACAGAGAGTTTTCATCACTAACATGGATGATAATGAAGGGGTTACAGCGTAATAGTTTTAGTACGAAATATGTTTAAACATCTACATGAATGCTTACACTATATTCTCTATACGTAAGGCTATAATCGTAATATCATACGAGGATTCGTTTGAGGGGCTCCTCGGTAATTTTCTATTAGCTCCAGAGATAGTGGAGAAGAGCAGCAGGAGAAGATAGTATTGTCGTATGAGCCATTGTAAGAGGACGCAATGATAGTGATTGTATATGTAAAGAAGATTGTTCAAAATGATAATCGTGAGGTCGCTACTCTGGTCTGCAATCGTTGTTTTTGTGCGCGTAAATCCTGGCGAAGTTGAGCCAAAAAATGATATGGATAAAACATTGTTTGTTTTTTGGTCAGAACCTGGCCCGTGGGCGATATAACTGTGGTTGTGTATAATAGTTCTTCGCTGTCAATATCTCCTTTTTTTCTAGAAATAGCCCATCCAATCTTTATTGATTACAAAGTTGACCCTTAAGGTCATTAGTAATGCATTCTAGTTATACTGATTTTTAAAATCATAGATAAACTAGGACCAGGATGCCCACTTCTGGACACGGAATAAATTTCTTTAATCTTTCATAGTGCCAGCACCCATCTTCGTACAATGTTCGTGTCTTCTTGGAAAATTCACTTCTCAACCTGCACATAAGTAAAAATTGTGACTTAGTTTGTTATCGGACAGAATCTGGTTCGCTCCTCTACATTGCCAATATAAAAGGTCTTACGTCACTAGAATCTATTTTTAGGGACTCCAACGTCTTTCGTCTCTTTGTACAATACTAATATATTATCCAGAGTTCTTTTGTCGTGATCGAATCAAGAACAATTGTGTGTGCTTACATTGAATCATTTGTTAAAACCGTCGCACCCTTGATTTTTGCGGTGCTTACGGAGGAACCCATTTCCCAGAATATCTACCACCCTAGGCACTCGTGAAACACATGCGAGCTTGAGACAAATCGGGGAAAGCAGATGATATCTTCAATCGTATATATTAAAATTTGCAAATAATTCTTATAGCAAGAAACATGCCACAGATACTTATAACTCATGTAGCTTTTCTCTTACCTTACAGTTGTGGTGTGTACATTAGTTGTTGAAAACTTTGATACGATATTTTCTTCTCCTCCAAAAATGCCTTATTTTCTTTGAACTTTGGACGTGTTTTATTCTAATTTTGTCTTTCCTATCGTAATAATTCTGTTTTTGTTTTGCACAATAAGTTTGATTTTTTTACACATAGGATTATCCTTGAATTATGATGAAACTACACTGGTGTAGCCTTTGTTTTTACTACTACGTTGTATCAGACGCACTAAAAACTACATTTTATTCGGAATTGGCGATTCTCTTTAGATCAATGAGGATCATCACAGCCTCTCTGGCCCTCAGTCCCTCTCCGGGGTTGTAGAAAAGTAAGCCTAACAAGCCACTGGCAATCGAACAATACACCATTGTGCGATGATGAATTTCCTTGGGGTATACTAAATACTCACCTTCCTTGAGCGTTTTGGGATTATATATCTTAATACAAATGTTTAGAAATTAGTCACTATATCATATATATATATTCATATGTAAAAAGAGAATACTCACAACGCAAATAATAACTCTATCACATATAGGATGGCATGTGTCCCATTTGTGGTAAGTTTACCCATCTTGGATTAATACTTAATTCTCTTTCATATACTTTTTCCACTTCCCCTATAGCTATGTTGCGCTTGTTTCCCTTTCCAATCTACTAGTCTACACATGACATATGGGATCCAAATGATAACCCTAAACAAGGATGCCATCTTTATTTTTGTTTGAAGATGCAGCTCTAGACAATTTAGCACGCCACAATTAAGAGTCATAAATCAGTATCCGTGCGTCATGAGCGGATGTACTTTTAAAACGTTAGGTGATGTATTTAATCTTTCTTCCCTAGACCCAACAAAAACGAATCCCGCCCGGTCATCAAGAAGTGCCGGTAAGTAGTAGACATGGGAAAGCACATTTACTTAAAGGACGAATTACCACCCTTAAATCTAAAATCCCTAGCCTTTTATGAGCTATCCCCCGTTGTCCTAGCATCCATTCGACAATTGAGTTCATGCAATTCATTGAATATTGAGAAGCTAGAATAATATCTCAATTTCCCAATAACCATTGAACATGCTTAATTTTTGGCCATTAAAAGACCACTTCTTATTGGGCCTGACCATTCCTGCTTTTTGGCTTCCAGCACTCAATTTCGACATGGACCATTCAGCCTCATTGTGCATTTCTTACAAACGTTTGCACATGCTGTACACGTGACCATTGGTGTATCCCTGCCATATTACTTTGTTCTTTTGTGTTTACTGTTTAGTACTGTATCAATGCTTCTCCATTCCTAATCTACTTAGCGGTTTATGGTTGGTTGTCTACGCCTAGTCTGATAACCTATGACTTGATTTGCATACTGGTTTTTTCGGGTCCATTTCGCCACGTACCGCTGGGACAATATCACCTTATCTTTCTCTATAGTGATGATAGCTATCTCCCTTTTGTACACCATTACATGTCTAGAAGATTCACTTGCAACCTTCATATACACAGACTGTAACTGGTAAGCCCTTCGTGTTGATTATGTCTGTTCTTTTTTTCCCTCTAATCTGTATAGAGGGAATTATCTCCAATCATGTGAACACAAGGTTGAAGCGTACATTATTGGCCATCTGAGGTGTGGAGATCTTACACAACTGCATTCTTAACTGTTTCTTAAACTATCATTTTACCGCCATTTTTGGTTCAAATCCACGACCTATCGACCAGCATCCTATATATTATGTGCCTGTGCCTGATGTACTCGTCTGGGGTTTTCTTGTCATACTAAGTGATTGTTACGATTTTTTCTGGCAGAGTTTCCTTTCCAACAGCTTATGAGAAATGAAAGCTGTTCCTGAGGGGAATATTGTACAGGGTACCTGTGAGTTTTTTTGCCCCGTTGTGGTTATTTTCTTACCTGTACAGGTATGTAAAAAGTGGTATGTTGCTTTTCTTACCAATATCATAGTAGGTTTCGGTTGAGGCGGGGGGGGCAGGGGGGGGGGGGGCATGTCTGTCATTACACATGTGCTTTTTTGTCTGGCGTGCACTGTGTCCGATGGATTTGTTGTCAGCAAAGCGTGGGTGGCGACTGTGGTTCCTTCCAGTTGGTACAAAGGCGAGCCAGACTCTGTTTAGTGTATTTGTGTGTACTCACCTGCATTTGTGACCCGTGTGAAAGTCCCAATGTTAGGTTTTCCCTGGCCCTAATTTACGCGTGCATCGCTCGTCTTTTACTCAGTCACATGTCGGTGCCCCGTGGCTGGTGAATGCTTCTTTGATTTCGGGACGGCTTGTTTGTTCAAAACTAGGGGGCGGTTTGTGGAGAGGGGGAGTACGATGTATTTCTTCATCTTTTAGCTGGTTTGTTTTGGTTTTGCTAGCCAACCTTTGGATTATTCATCCTTCACTACGGCAATGACGTACGACTATTTAATTCTTTGGATGTACTATAGACGGAACAATGGGCTGTGGGGAGTGGGGCTATATGCCGCACTACGACCTTGGCCCTTTAATCTTTCGGAGGCCTAGTGCGATCGGACTATCGTTATGGTTCTTAGTTAGTGTTATTACATTTATTTCACAAGGCCGTAACCCCAACAGAGGGTGACCGTAACTGGATTGGGCGGATCGTGGCACCCCGCGAACGGCGCCTGTTAGCATTATTCGCTTATCTGGCCTACCCGGGTATTAGCCAGGGTATTGATAGCCAGCCCTACCATAGGGATCAAAGTTTTTCCTTAATGAACTATACTCTTCTATGCGATACTTCCTTCTTTCTTTCTTCTCAATCTATTGCATTTGTGCGTCTCCGATGCTAACTTTCTTCAGCATACACTGATACAAATTTCCTTCTGGGTAATACGATGGTTTTTCGCAGGTTGTTTTCTCAAATGAATCGGTCTCCGTGTCTCCATCCACTATACCAACCGGATATTAACTCCACTTACAATAGGTTAAAATAGGGTGAATTATTTTCATTTACTGCCGCTTTCGTGTTTTATAAATCCTCAAGAACTGTATCACTTCTGTTTGTTCTATCCGCCTGACTTGGAATTTGCGGGCTAGAATAATACGGATTCGAAATTTATTATCCATTGAGCACTCCTTCTCTTACATTGAAGTAATATTCTCTAAGTCCCGTTTGCGTTCCACATTACTCCAGTGGGCACCGCTCCTCCGTCCCGTGGCCACGCTACCATTTGGCCTGGTACTTGGTGGTCATGTGCGTGACTTTTTAGACACAATTTGAGGGCTCTTGATAACATCTCCTCATGCGTATCACTAGGCCGCGTGCCTCTCTCCCTACAGGCGGTCGACGAATATATGGGAGCACGTCTGCCGTGCTCCTCCACATGTATTCTTGCTGTTTCGATTAGTGGGCACCCTGTTCTTCCTTTTTTGCTTCCCGCTTTGCTCTTGCATACCACTGCGCCGCCGTTTTTCTCCAACCGAGTCGCCTGCCCCCTTCTTACTTAGTATTTTCGTTTGTGGCACTACGCCGCGGTTGTTATGTCTCGTTGCCCATGCCTTACGTCTTTTCCTTTTCCGACTACCGGGCTCACGGCGGGTGTGACCGGTAATCCAGAGGAATTTGCTTTCTCTCCGTCTCCATGGCACCCTCTGACCTAGACCACTTGTCGCTCGGTCGGAGGTCCGATTGTTTGAGTGCCTAGTCGAACACTTTCGGCGCCACACGAGATTTCGCTCGCTCTTTGGTTATGGTTGGGCTTGTATTCATTCGGAGTCATATGATTTGACCGTTTAACACGCAACCTGATGCATTTCTACTCTTCCCCGCCTCCGCATCTTTAGTTTTAGAAAAGTAAGACATCTTATTGAAACATAGATAGACCTGTGCACACTGCTCTATTTCTTACTCCCCTGGGGGTCAAGCCTAAACCCCCGCACATCAAGGGAGGGGGGGGGGTTTGTTCGCACGTGATATAGCTCATAGGAGGTAGAGGATGGGGGCTTCACAATCAGGGCCCGAAATTTAATTTTTACATGCAGATAGATACCGTAAAATATTTTCGTTTGAAGAAATACTGGAGCCACAGGATGTTCAATCCCAACACCTGGTACAGACCAATTTCATCCAAACTTGGTACAAATCAACAGTAAGTAAAAGGAAACAATATGTTGAAATGAAGTGTCATGTCCCCTTCAAAGGGCATATACTCATAAAAATGCAAACATAGGATGAGGTCATTTTATATCTTCTACTGACGAACCACTTGGCCAGAAAAGCTGAAATCTATATGAATATTTTGCGAAAATAAAACCATCGCAAAGTGTTATTCAAAGCAATTGTTTATCTACATTAGGGGTTTATCCGCGAAATTACCATCGTAAAATACCGAACGATGAAAATCGCGAGAATTTAACCCCGCAAAAAAGCCTTTTACAGTACATATTGAACAAAAGCATTTATAGTGTGTATATAGAACATTTATGACAAAACACTTTGTTACCTTTGATTGAAACTTGTGATCTTGATCTGTTTAAAAATCTGACATATTCAGTATCCCCTATCTATTTAATATATAGCTTTCATATTTTATGTTTATATTTCTTATGACAAGACTTTC
>CAJDSM010071721.1:0-28625 GCA_903981925.1 Ostrea lurida
TAAGACACAGACTGACAGTTCGAGACCTAAAACGATGGCTAGCATACACGTAGCAGCAGACTGAATGATGTTATGAATAATCCCAATATCCACCTCAAAAAAGCGGTAGGTAAAATCACAAAGCCTACTGGGCGTGAAGTGTGCCCGCCGGGGCTAACAGCGTGTACAAAGCATGGTCGTACAAGCAGGATGAGGCTCGTAACCAAGTGAACATGGTAACGATGTATGTTAGGGATGCGGATCCAGGCACGTGCCTGGAAGTATGGAGAACAGTTATGGGTCTTGTGCGGTACCGAATAAAGAAAAAGATGCAGGGGAAATGACGAAGGTGGAGCCGGGGAATATCATCAAAAATGTTTGTTTATCAGATGACGAACGCCCGGATGGCCGGCAACGGCAGGGCCAGGGGAATAGGGCCAAAATCTAACCACCAGGCTGTATATAGTGGAAAAAATCAAAAATAAAAATATAAACCCAATTGATGTAGAACCAATGATAGCCAAGATCCATTACCAATGAATCAAAGTGCTAAGGCTATGGCGATTACGCACGGAAAACTCGTGTCACGAGTCTGAGTTGTAATCAACCGTGTTGGAACGAGGATCTCCCTGTTTCACCTCGATCAAGACTATGGGCTGAGTGGCAGGTGGCGGTAAACAGGGAGCGGTATCCTGCCGTAGGCCTATGCCCGTCTATCCTCTGAGTGTACCTGTCCTGTGGTGGATGGCCCAACTCCGGTGTGGTTGTAGCATGAGGACTTACGAGCAACCGGGACCATCAGGCTTCTATCTTCTGCCCCCCACTCGGACCTACGAAGTCTATCCGTCGCCTTACAAGAGGCACGAGAATAGTATGAGTATGCACACTCTGCTACCTGATCAAGCACCAAGCTAATGCGGCGGTGACCCCACAGCGGATGCCACCTCCTAGGCACTCATCCCACCTTCGTCCAGCCTCCCCTGTCCCCAAATATCTATCTCTCCCATAAGGATGGTGTAGTGAAAGGTGAACTGCTCCGTATCTCACGTGTGCAATGAATATCACGCTACATGGGTGATGCCTCAATAGGCTCGAGCGTGAGGGATGATATGGCTGAAATCAAGTCTCAGGCTTACAGACAAACGGGTCTCAGCAGTCACTGTACCTGATCCTCCACGGCTAAGGCAGATGATGAATCCCTCATAAAGCCTGGACTGGGATAGCCCGTGAAACAGACAATACTGTGCATTCCATGGTAGAATATGCGTCTGGGCCCAGTACAGGCATCACAGTGGTCATGCGCTGACATACGCATAATCAGGCACTAACTGCCCTCGCAACTCATCCTGACTGATATGTGACTGTACGCGTCGCTAACACAAATGAGGAGGCGGAAACATGGTGATATAGATGGGGTGGATAACTGGCCCAAATGGAAACTGGGTCAACAAAGAGGTGTAGTAGGGGCACATGAAAGGGAGGTAATCTGATGACAAGCTAGAGTCGACAGCGGTGACACTGACAAGACACAATCACTAGCCTGGGGTTAGACAACAGGACCAATGTAAAATAGGGTGCCAGTCCTAATGTGATCCATGTATGGCTGCAGGACTCCCTACATTAAGGAACTTAAGTCAGGTGAGAATGTGGACTCAGCTCCAAAATAAAGCTCATACAGCACAATCTAGTGAAATGAGCTCCCCAGGTCGTCGTGCTCTCGCTACTAGAAATACTGGAAAACGAGAAAGAGCGGGCAAACATGATGTGAGCACCCAGCGTCAGCGAGGAAAAGCTGGGGCAACTCATCCTGCACACACCACTGGTCCAATCAGAATGCAAAAACCTCGGTCAGCGCACAACTAATGTAGCCAATCGTGTCCGCTAAAAGCGCCGACAATAACGACGCTAAATAGTTCGTGTGCGACAGATGCTCAGTAGCTGACAATGGCAGTCAGTCTGAACACAAGGGAATAGTGAGTGAGCGTCGCAGTGCCAATCTGTGTACACATGTCAGAATTGTACTGGCATTCCCTATTGTAAGCAAAACGTGTAATAACAAGATATGAGGCGATCTCCATAACTGCACGATACTAAACAGGCCCATCATGAAACAACCGTGGACAATGTAAACAAAAAAGAAAAGAATTGCAAATGCTGGGCGCAGAAGGCCACGTCCATATATACATGAATGGCACACTGCAAAAAACGAACCCATAGAGTAATTAAAGCAGATCGACTATAATACAGATGTAAATGAATTGATCACAATACCAGACAGTGCACTCTCCCTCGCCTTCCCCTTCCGCTCGGAGAGAAGTGCCACGGCTGGGTAAATCGTGAGTACAAATACATGAAATCGAAGAGCAAGAAAGCATCAGCTGAATCTAACTCCATGTGGTAGTAACAAGTGTTGAACCAAGTATGAATAAGGGACGCTGGACACCTGAGCTAAAAACTCAAGTCCGTGCAGTAAATGGTTACATGCTAACCCAGCGTGATCTAATGAATCAGAAAATGTAATGCGTGCAGAGTGGGATCAGCACTATAATCTGGGGTAAACAAGTGTGCCACATGAGCAATTGGCATAACAGAAAATATGCTCTAAACAGATGGAGTGCGAACCAAAAACCTACCATGCAGAATGAACCGTGCAAGTCAAACAGTGACTAGCCTTGACTGAAAGAGATATTGACGCCAACGGGATGAGCACTGGAGCCGGAAAACATACGAGGCGCGAAAGGAAGCGGCGCTCAAAAGGTCATGACAGTAACGATGACAAGGGTGTGGCTAAAATGACGCACCCAAAAGCGTCAGCCTGACTGTGCGAAAATTATGGTGGCGCTAAAAAGGAGCGCGGCGCCAGTAGACAGTAAGTAAACAAACACGGCACACCTGCAGAGCCGCCAGGACAAAGAAAAGAACCTGAAGTGCGGTAGCGCACGAGATGCGTGAACAGGGACAGGAAACCACTGAACCAGAAAGACCGTAAGAAGGAGGACGGCCAACACGGAAAGAGAAAAAGACCATAATAGGGAAAAACAAATGTGTAATAGCCCTGAACATGGGCTACCCACTCATAAGATGGTCGTGACATAACAGAACTGAACGATAAAGCCTAGTAAGCAGAATGACCACACCAATAACAGGGCACATGAAACGAGGTGTGAAGCAAGGAGAAGATGAAAATGATAAATTAAAACAACAACAACAAACAATGAAAAAAACAAAAATCAAGAACCAAAATCGTCCCAAAGCGGTCAACTTAAAAGTGCTGAAAAAGAAGAGGAAAGCAAATCAGCGGTAAGAAAATGGAGAAATGCGCGAAGGCAGGTGAGAAGCTCAATGAGAAAGGAACTGTCACATCACCAAAGTGACAATCTCAACTTGCCAAGCAGACCAAATAAATGCAGACAATGGAATCGTACAGTATGCTGTGCTGGCGGTAATACGATCCACACATGAAAGCTGGAAATGAAGAGGTATAACTGACCACTCCATGCCCATCGAGAAGAGAAGAAATGACTGGAAACCTGCTGGAGCCGACGGATGCAAAAACGACATACATTAACAACGCGGTAGCATAACTCTGAGAGCAGAAACCCCAAATGGTAGGGAGAAGAATGAAAGAAGGGGAAAAAGACAGCGGATTCAGCGAAGTCAAAAATCCTCGAAGAGAAAGAGGTGAAACACAAGACCCCGGAACAAACGCAGGAGCAGGTGCCGTAGGCAGGAGTAAAGCATCCCGGACCCGGTCACACCCGCAGTAGCTGGGCCCGTGACAGGTCGACAGAGGTCTGAAAAGACATAAGCTAACTAGTGGCATCGGACCAAGGCAAAGATAAAGAAGAGTGAGCCAATCGCGTAAGTCCAATATAAAGGCAAAGAGAACGAACATGATGCAATCTGCGGCATCCTAAATGAGAATACAAAAACAAGAGTGGCCAATCACGACCCTGAAACACCAGAGGTGGGAGCCAGGAGGCAGATTAACACGCCCCCGGGACGTGACACCGGCCCACAAAACCCATAGGCGATCAGGAAAACGGAACCAATCCGGTCAAAATGCCAGGGGAAAAACGGCCCCCCCGTCAACAGAGCGATGGAAGACACAGACCAGCAGGATTCAATGAGTCAGGGAAACAAATGGTTGCAGAGCTAGATGCACTAAGCAAAAAGAGTCAGAGTGGCTAATGTGCCCTGGAATTCCGGGGCAGGACTGAATGCCCCCGGGCGTGCATGAAGGACACGTCAATCCCTGCTCTCTCTAGAACAAGCCCGGCGTTACGCGTAACCTCAACGTGGCCAATACAAAAAGACCCGAAAGTGTCTCATAACGTGTCAGCCACGGCCATGGAAACGGTCACGTACGTTAACGGTAGGTACATAACGTGCTACGACACAATTGCTGTAAACGCGGAGACGAAACACGGCGACTCAACGACAATGTAGGGTGAGATGGGAATACATGGACGTCAGAAAAGTCATAACTGAAGGTGATATGGAAAATGCAACGAAAATTCGTAGGATCGTGCTGTGAGAAAACTTAGACTGCATGCGCGAAAAATAAAGTGAGTAGCGAGTATGTGAGCGGATAGCGAACGATAAATGAACACGCGGGCGGAAAGGTGGTAGTCTATGGGCAAGGCATGCATCGGCTAAAGAAAGACAGGTGAACGGATACCTGAGGAGTTAGCAGACGGCAATGCCCCTCAGCCAGGAGTACTGGCCCTTCGGCTAGCGCCATCGGGCAATGGCCTGATCGGAACGAGCTCCAAACGCCCTCAGGAGTACGGAATGTATAATAAGCACATAGAAGTGATGAAAGGCTGGCTAAACTGACGGGGAAACCCCGAACAACTATGTGCAGGGCTGCCCGACAAAATGGCATATGCAGACAGCTATGGGATGGAACACAGTGTGAGAGACACTACCCACGATGGCAGGGAGATGGATTGGCTACTCAACATATCTGTGCGGAATGTGCGAAAAAAGCCTCCAGGGATCAGTGTGCAAACGGAAGCCCTGCAAATGCATGATGTGTGTCATAGCCCCGTATCACACGCCAAACGCCTATGTGCAAGTCAGAGAAGTGGGGCCAACTCAAAAAAAAAATCAAAGGACGTGATGCCAGTAGGGAATCATGCTAGCTCCGCAGGAGACCAGGTGAATGGGGAGGCATAGCTCCAATTATCGTAATTGACAAAAGTCAAACAGCGCATTAGCATGTGTGAAATCACGGCGGATCAAAAAAAACAGGCTGCAGTGGACTGCATGGAATGAGACAGTGTGCAAATAGCACAAAGCTCCCGTCCCCGTCCCATCAGATTAATCCAGGCGAGGTGAGCGGGAGGAAGAAAAAAAAAAAAGCCGGCGGTGAGATGAAATGGTCACAAAGAAAGTAAAGTTCCGGAAAGGCAAGCTAAGTCAAACAATGGCTGCTACAAAATAGCACCATGTCTACTCTAGTAACAAGTGCCACAACAAGATGAACTGAAAAACTCCGAAAGCTAAGGGTACACCTCTGGCTACCATGCTGCTGCAGTTCACACAAGTAAGAGGAAATGTAAAATATCCCACAGAATCCAAATGTCAGAGCATGTCCGTACAACACCAGGCTCGGCGAGGCGAGCCCGGCGCCCTGCGACCATGGCCGGACCGGTCAAACCTAAAACTGGTGAATCGTAGTATGACGTGCTAACAACATGGTCGCTAGAAGTGAATGGCTGCCCGGTGTCTGAACATGAAGGTACAGAAGAGATACCTCTGTAGTAATAACCGACCCGAAAGGTAGCCATGAGAAGCCTTAACAAAGAAGACAAAGCAAAAGAGGTGAGGGGCACAGCCCAATGCCAATTAAGCCTACCAGGCTAACTGTGAGAGAAACAAAAAAAAGCGCGGTGAAATGAAAAGGGACAACTAACGTGAATCAAGCTGACAAGAGCGCCCAGAAGACCAGGGTGCCCGGTGTAAACGCCCCCGAGAACAGACAGTAACATGGTGAAGAGAAGTCTGCGTCGCCCCACTCAATCTGAAGCACCCACAGACGGGTATATACCTGTACCAGGACCACCAGGATCACAACTCAGTACGTGCTGGAAGGAAGCTCGGCCAGCGCGGCGTCAGAATGGTCCGCAGTTAAAAAAGACTGCAGACCACGATGCACGACACATGACCATGGGTAACCTGTACAGAACCCTCCAGACCAGGGCGAGCTCGAACGTGGAGTGGACCGGTAGAGCAGCCACATCACACACGGACACCATATGCAGGGATAGATACAATAAACAGAGCAAGCCCCCAAAGCTAACAGAGGGAAAGACACCCGCATCAAGCGCCAAAATGGGAAAAATATCAGCCGGAAAAGAGACACGTCTGTGTGCAAGCAAAGCACAAAGGGAAAGGCCAAAATAACAAAACCCAGATTCAATCGGAAGCCAAATAACCAAAACAAGGGTGGGCACCACAGATCTGCCCACCACAGAGTCCCGCCGCGCCGGGAGTCCTGCCAGGGAGAAGCAGCCCCTCGGTCAGGGCACACCCACGGGTGACCCCACTAGTGCGGACAGACTAAGCATCAACGATGACATACAAATCCAGCATGGGACTCCAACCAGGGCACACGAGCACCCACCAGGGCATACGAGCCACCAGTGGCAGATAACAGACGATACCAGACTGCAGCCAGGCAGGTGGAGTCTAGTAGGAAATCGGTGTAAAGTCTCATAAACGCAAAGTTAGGCACACAAAACTGGCACAAGTATGGAAAGGAACAAACTGGATGAAAGTGGCACATGTAGAGTATGCGAGTGGGGGTACAGGCCTGCAGAGTGCGCACTGGCCACCCCCTAGCGGGGGACCACTAGAAGTTGCGACATGGGGGTAACAGAGGAACTGACTGGCCACCCCCTGTGTACCAGAGTAGTCAAGTACGCGTGGACATATAGTAATCGATGCGTACATGAAGGAATGGTGCTGACGTGGGGGTACATCCTATAATGTGACAGGGGTACATAAGTAAGAGGGGCATACAGAGTTAAGCTCAACAGGGTACAAAGGATGAGTAAGTACAGGCGGGGACAGTATAATGAATCGATGGTGGTACCACTATAGTAGTGACTGTGAGTGACCAGTCGATAGAATGGGACTGGGAATATGAAATCGGCCACTGGGGTACAGTGACTGAAGTCTGACTGGGGTGAACACATAGTAGTCTGACGGGGCATGTATATAACGGACGGGGTACAGTTGAATGAGAGTCGACTGGACAGTACAAATGGAGCACCAGCGGGGCGTGCTCCTGAAGTCCACTATAGCAGACAATGCTCACATGTCAATAGAATAACACCAATGCGGCGCAACTACAACAATTAACTTACCGTTAACCAACTATTCACAGGGAAAAGAAATCGCACAAAGGCAGTCGAGAAACCCTCATCGACTCATGAGACCAAGACCTAATAATAATGCTCAGACAGGAAATATGCTGCAGTAGCCGTCAATCACCAAAAGTGTCGCAACAGTCATGCACGAATAAAGCTGGACCAACGGGGTAGTGCTGGCAGAACACACATAAACAGACTCGCGGGGAACAGTCAACCAAATATGATGCTGGGACAGTACTGCATCCGTCTCGCCCCTCTCCCGTGTGTGGGAGAGACGAGCAGAGTGCATAATACTAGGGTGAGACGCCACAGATCAATGTGTATGGGTGCCGCGAATGACGTGTCCAAGGCCGGATGACTGGAGCGATGTGAGGGAGAACGGATATGCAGAAAACTAAGTCAGGTGACATGATAGTTAAGGGCTGCGCCAGAAAGAAGCAGGTGCTCGCCAGAAACCGTCGTGTGAACAATCTCCAGTAAGGTGCGCCGTAACGGGAAAGAAGGGTCGTGAGGTGGAGCACGAGAGACATGTTACGTGCTACATGAGACAGGGTGAAGAGGGCGCAAATGAGATGAACGAGACACACCGGGTCAGTAGTACAGCCAAGACACCCCAGCACGCGATTAAATGACACCCCAGCAAGACGAACAAACAGCAGAAGGACTATGAAAGGACACCCAGCACGAAGTGACCAGCAAGGGCACCCCCGGCAGAGTCATAAACCACCCAGTGCAGGAAGACTAGAAGGACACCCCAGCAGAAACGGAAAGACCACCCCCATGCAGAATACTACACTACACCCGCCAGAGACTATCAATGTAAACCCCGTCAGAAGGACAAATGTAACCCCAGGAATCTTAACTGTACACCCTGTCAGAATACGATTAAATGACACCCCAGCAGAATACTATCAATCGACACCCCAGTCAGAAACTGATGACTACACCCCAGCTACAAAGTACACCCCAGTCAGAATGACATAAAGTTACACCCCAGTCAGAAACTTATAAAGTACACCCCAGCAGAATGACAAAATGGACACAGTCGATAAAGGGTCCGAAAATGCATATGGGTAGTCACAGTCATAGCAGTGCATGGGCAGTAGGAAGAATCAGGCAGCGAATAAAATCCACATGCGTGATCACGATCGTATGAGTCTGGATAGGCCAGTTGACTCGAGATCGCCCTCGGTGGGCTCCGTGTCCGGTGGAGGGTCAAATGGAGTAGTTCGCCGTCGGATGCTGAGTCTGATCAAGACAGGGCTCACAGCTGGTGACCTGTCAAACAGGGAGCTACTCCTCCTGAGCACCAGCCCACCTCGCGGACCAGCGTCGGGTGCCAACGGTGATCATGCGCACCACAAGATGATCACTGGGATCGCCGACATAGCCCGGTGAGCTACCACACAAGACGAAAGTCGAGGTCCGGTTGGAGATATGGTGCATTGGCGAGAGTGTGGATGACGGGGTGGTGCTGTCCGCCGAGGTTGAGTGGCTGCAGCTTACGTAGGAAGTATCACATGCATGAATGTCAGGTGGGATGCTCTAGTACAGGTCAACCAGACCTGGAACGCCGATCCCCCGCCCAGGTCCCGGAGGTGATCGTAAAGTAACCACGAATGTGTCAGGCAGTGCAGGCTCGTAACGCACAGTGCAGCAGGCCCGCCGGAGAGCCAATCAGACGTACCTGACTGGATGCTGGTGCTGGTGACAGTAGAAAACACAGTTAGGGTCACAGAATGTGCGCACAGAGAGAAACAAAAATACTATGCATGGCAAATGAAAAAATGGACAAAATGCGATGGGACTCGAGAGTCTGATACGTTCTCTCAACACTGGCGTAGAACAATAAACATGTAGGTCCTCTCAAGGTAGAGAGCTGAGCACCTGTCCCAAGTACCTAGTGGTGGATGCCAATACAATGGATGCAAAAAAGGTCAGTACAATGGCAAAACGTGGAGAGGCAATGGACACAGGTGCCAAGCGAATGCGGCACATCTAACACGCTCACAGCAAGGACACACGTGCAACCGAACAGTGTAGTAAAGAGCAGCACTGACCTTACATGCACGTTAGTGACACCGTGCACGCCCCACTGGTACAAGCTCCGAAACGTGCCGACTCCTGGTGGTTAAGCGACATCCTCAGGGTGTGGAGGCGGGGATAGTGTATGAAAAGTGCCGCTGTGACATGGATGAAGCACGATGGTTAACACCAAATACAGTTGAAACATGTAGAGTGAGCGAGTACGGCATCAGCTGGTGGGAAAAAAGATGATAGATAAAGCAAAGGTGATATTATGGCGTACCAGACCACCACGGTTGGATAAACGTAAACCTGCCGTCGAACCTTACCGGGGTTAACAAATCTACAATTCTACAGCAGACTGCGGTCTCTGCAAACCCACTTAGCACTGGACATGGTAAGTAAGAGTGGGGAAGGGCGAGGCCAGTGGGATAGAGCGGGTACCCATGCAGTCAGTCAACCAATCATCCAAATGGCGGTGCCTGGACCCAACAGGAGTCCAAGCATAAGCGTGGGAAACATCAATAGGAAATATGATCAAACCGTGCGACCAATTAAAAGATAATATGACAGAAAGGCAGTCAAACTATACCATGGGGACAGTGGGAAGGGGAAACCAATGCTCGGGATACAAGACAAGAGAGTGGCGTAAGAGAAGTGAATACAAACAAACAGATGAGTTGACGCTCGCTCCAGTGGTGGGACACATCCTGCAGGAAGAAAGCGGAGAATGCCGCACAGTACATGCAGGTGAGCAAGAACCAGCAGCACCTGCCATAGGGTGCTCTCAATGTTACTCACCAAGAGCCGGGTCGGCATCGATTCAATGGGAGCGAGGCAAGCGACTACAGACAACGGTGCAGGGTGAAACATGCACGGCTGCAAAGGCGCCGAGGGCCATTAAAGGCGCGTATAGACAGTGAACGGTATAGCACGAGGAGGAGCAAGAGGCCAGTGTCCCCGAAGGCAGGACGAGTCCCGAGGCCGACCGAGAGAAGTAGCCGGCTGGAGGGAATGTGGAATGCTTGCAACGCCCTCAGGAGAACGTCAATGGGTGAGTACCAGACATAAGCACAAACAGTGAAAAAGATGAGAAGGGAAAAACAGGCACAAGCAGTGCAGAACGCTACGTAGCGCTCAAGACGTCCCGATAAACCAGTACGATGGGTGTGCCGATGCAGGAGAACAGTTGAACACAACAACATACCTAAACATCGCTGCATTACACATGCACGAGATGGAAGTGAGCAAAATGTCCCAATAGCACTGTGCAAAAAGCGGAGAAAAAGCAGCAAACTACATGTGCGTGGAAGTGCCCCGGTCGAACAGCGGTGACAAAGCACGGGTGTGCTACAGAAGCAGTAGACGTTAACAATGAACTTACGGAAGAGGACGTAACCAGGGCACGGGCGGACAAAAGATCTACAACATGTCGGTGGCTAGGAAAAAGAAAAGTCAGAGGATCGTAGCCGAATGAGTCCAAAGCACGGAGGAGTTCAGTATGCTTAACGCCCCGGGATGAGCCTGGCAAACGCAATTGCAGGGATGTCAGCCAAATCGAACCACCCTACTCAGAGATGAAAAGTCACGTAAAGAAAATAAACAATTAGGTACCCCAATATGACCTACCCAGGAATCAAATGCGTCTCGATCGGCGTTCATAACCAGTGAAGCCGTGCATGGACTTACGAGTGGGCCCTGAACCTAGCAAGACTATGGGGGCAGGGGGACCGGCAACAGGAGGCCGACTCCCTCCGAGCACCTGACCCACCCGGGGCCAGGGCCGGGACCGTGCCAAAACGCTGGGTCTGAGGATGAACTGACGAAGGTGACACGTGTGGGTACGCGTGCCTAGATTAGACGACGAGACACGATCGGTGAGCCCGCTCGTGACATGAATGCACTGGGAGAAGTGGAGTATGATGTGCACGACGTCGGTGACGGACAAGGCACAAGGAAGGGCGGTGGACCGCACAGGGGCTACGCCGCCAGGGCACCTATCCACCGCGGTGGGTCCAGGTCCTGTGTGTCCCAACGATATCCGAGCTTGCCATTAAAGAGTGAGGAGAGTGATAACGGCTCTTGAGCTCACCGGTTGAAGGAATATCACCGACATGGGGTGCGTACTCAAGGAGGCTAGAGCGCGGACGGAAGGAGCCAGGTGGGGAACAAGTACCTACAGACAAACGGGGTGCAGCAGCACCTTGACCGGCACCTGCTCAGATCAAGGCGATGTGGGAAGTACCCGTCACTGTAAAGCGGGACGGGTGCTGGATAGTCGATGGAAAACAAGACAGATACCTGGACGCAATATCACAGGGAGTAAGGTAGTGGGGTCGGCGTGCCAGTGGACACTGGAGCAACAGGGAAGTGGTGACATGACGTCCAGTATTAGGCATGGTCTAACGCCCGTCGCATGGACCCCAGGCGACTGATATGAAGTGGACGCGCGGAACACAAAAAGTAGTGGAAGGCGGGAACAGGTGTAGTGAGTGATGGGGTGTAGTGCGGGGGGTATATAAGTGTGCCAAAGAACGCGTCAAAAGAGTTGATATGTGCACAGGGTAGGGGCGTGAACAGTCGATAAACTGAGGCGACAGCGGGCATGAAACCTAGTGAGAACAGGGTAGCGAGGAAAAGGGAGGGTCGCCCGAGTATGGGCCAGTGCGGAATGGCCAAGGACTCCCGAGTAAGGTGACTGCTTAATGGTCAGGGAGAATGTGACTGTTCAGTGTGAAGCAGATAAGGTGAAACGCCACGGACATATCGTGGTCAAATGAGCGCCCCAGGTCGGTGCCGTGTGTGTGGGACTACACGTACTCGTAAAACGAGAATAGAGCCGCAAACATCAGGTCGGAGCACAGTACATGAAAGCGGGGCAAACATGTACACCAACCGGGTCCCATAGGCACATGTGAAGAACCGTGTAGCGACAACTGAAGTGAGCGCAATCGGATGGTGCCGCTAAAGGTGTGCAAATAAGAGGCCGCAAGGGCGGACAGTACTGCTGAGGAAATCGAAAGCCAAGCAGCTGAAACCATAAGAGTTCCGAGTAGTGTCGCACGTGCCCCTGGAAAGTCAAATGCGTTAATGCTGATGCAGCAAAACTGGACATTAACAAAGAATGAGGAGTCGGGACCTCATCTGACGCGGGTCGATCAGAGAAACCGGGGTGAAGCCATGAAAAATGAAAAGGAAATGGTGAAAGGGGTAGCCTCAGAAGGCCACGGCCTGAGAGAAACTGGCAAACGTGAACGAAAAAAACCCATAGAGAATGGGAAAGCAGGAGGATAGGGGAAGAATGTCGAGAAAGTCGTAAGTGGTCACAGATGACCAGACAGGGAAGCTCCGCGCCCTCCCCGTGGTGGTGGGAAGAGATGCCCACGGGCGGGTAAGCTGGTATTACAAGATGTAACAGGGTGAAAGTCACAGAGCCCAGACACATCAGTGTCTGCTAAATTAAACCTGACTGGGGGGGGGGTCAGTGACACAAGGTCGTGAACCAGGGTAGTACAACGGGACGGGACACATCGAGCTGAAAAAACTGCTAAAGCCGGGTCAGATGGTGACATGGCGAACCAAGGAGTGCTAACGAGCGAAAATGGGTCGAGCGGGAGTGAGTGGAATACACACTGCAGAAGTCGTGTATGGTAAACCAGGGGCGCTGGACATAGACCACACAGAATTTGAGTGGAGTAAAACAGATGACGTGCAAACACGACTAAAACCTAGTCCAGTTCGCTCAGAAGGAACGTCCAATGTGCAAAGACTGACGAGCATACGGGAAAACGAAAGATGGAGCGCACGAGGAGTCGCACCTGAGCGAAACGACATGCCCTAAATTAAACGCTGTGCGCGTTAACAAGGGTTGTCCCATGACATAACTAGACCAAAGGTGGTGGAAAAGGGGGGCACCACAAAGGTCATCCCGACTGGGCGAAATATGGCGCAAACAATAGCCGGTGTACAGGACTGGACCGTAAAGTAAACAACCACGGCCACCTGGAGCCTCAGCACAAAGAAAACGTAATGGCGTAGCTCACTGATAAGCTTAACAGCTGGACCAGTCAAATGTCTCCCATGAGCCATAGAAACGACCTAATAAGGATACTGGCCAAACAAAGATGGGAACGACATGAAGGATGCGAAACAATAAAGTGTAAAGTGAGTCAAAATGCCCACACCACTAAAAGGTCGAGCCAGTGAACGAAGTGTCAGACATAAGCATAAATCAGAATGGAACACATCAAACTATACATGGCACATATAACATGGGTAAGCAAGGGAATCAGCAAAAAAAAGAACAACCAACAACTCAACAAAAGTAAAAAACAATTAAATAAATATAACCAGGCCGAAACTGGCGAACAAAAGTGGTGTGAAAAAGAGTGTTTAGGTAAAACGCTACAAAGACAAGGAAGAATGAAAGTAAAATGCGATATCAAGGGCAGGGAGAAATGTCATTTAACTGTAGTGGAAATAGCAAGGGCCACCTACACCCATAATGGTAGCCCAAGGGCAACTGACAAGTATGACATAAAGTAAACATTCTAAAGTTATAAGAGCCAAAGTGAACAGGAGCTGTCGGGGCACACCACGTGCCCAGACAAGCTAAAATGGATAGGGAGCACCCAATACAGCATTCGTTCCGTGAGCATGTAAGAAAGAGAAAGGGAAAGATTTGGCACGGCGCGACCCCCGCCGTGGGCTGTTATGCCTTCCGGTATGAGTGTCCAAAAACTGGATACAAGCCACCTACCAAATGAAGACAATGAGAGCATTTCCTAACCCCAATGATAGTGGTGTGAGTCATGTAAGCCTAAGTGTGAAACGGATTACGATTGGACACCCCCCAGCACCCGTCAAGCTACACTTGAAAAATTATGCAAGTAGGTGAGGAGTGTGAAGTGCGTGCATAACCCATCGGCGACAACTATCACCAGTCGGTGGATCAGCCAGGGAGCATGCCACGGGAGCTCCCTCGGGTCAACACCCGCCATTGAGTCGTGTTGACCCGGATATCATGTTCAAAACAGGCGGGAAAATACTAAAGACTAACTACCGAGATGGACCAGAGCCGATTAGGTTATAAAGCAGACAGATACAACGAATAAGTGGAGGCAAGCGCGTAAGGCCGAAAAGATAAAGCAGAAGATAAGGCAACGCAAACCAGGGAGCAATCGCGTAAGACGCCGTCTTGAAAGGAGTACTTACCCGATATTGACAGGCGTAGGCTGAAGCCCACAACGGTCTCTGATATACTAGTCAGGAGAGGGGAGCAGTCTAACGGACGGGAGCCCCAGCCAACCATCCCCATAGGGGTTGGACGCACACCGGCCCACCAGCCCAGAGCCTGATCACTCCGGAACACCTCCCTGTATTCAATTCGGCCCAAGCAAATCCAGGGGTGTCGCAAAAGCAACCGGAACTTGGCCTGGGACGGTGCTTAACAAAGTGGCTAGAAAAGATCATTGCTAGAATGTAGGAGAATATATGTCAATTAGGAATACATAATAAATATGGCATAATCAATGACGGATATCACATAGAAAAGTTTAAAAGTGGGGGGCTGAGATTGAGCTAAATCACGTGGAAAAGCCGATGGACAGGACCTAATCACCGGCAGTCCAGACAGGAACGAAAGTGCCTTCGTTCTATATGCAACAATCCGGCTCATTTCAGCGTTAAGCCGAACGTGGCGATCAATTATTCCCAAACATAGACGGGCAAAACATGGTGTACATGTCATAATGTCAGGCCCAAACTGGAGCCAAATAGATAACGTCACGAACAAGTGAATGTACAAACGGATAATAAGTAATGGATAGCTTGACGACACAAGCTGTAGAACGCTGGGAGATAAAACACGTTAGGCAATAAAACGAACCTATAAATAGGAACCTGGCTAATAGACATTATGGTAGAGGATTTGGATAGACGATAATGCCAGATGTAAAGTGAAAAGATGAAGAAAACTTAAAGGCTGCCAAGGATAGGGGAATGATAAATGCACAAAAAAAATTCGATGAGGTAATCTCGTGTGGGTCGGGGGAGAAAACTCACATACTGCATCCAAAAAAAAAGTAATGAAGCGAGATGAACGAGACGAACGATAAATGAACGTGCTGGCGTGAAATGTTAATGTATCATAGGGTCAAGGGGTGCAAGGGATGACGGAATATAAAAACAGAAACTAATCATAGAGGAGGTGAGCAGATGGCCAAGCCCCCAGCCAGATAAGGGCCCCGCGCGTCAGCCGCCTCAAGGGACAAAGAGGCCGGACCTCGGGAAAGCGTGAGCTGGCAGCAACGCCCTCAAGTACAATACTGCCGTAGACATGCGATAAACGACCCATAGAATGATATGTGGTCCGTGTAACACTGCGTACGGGTGAAACCCCTGGTGCAAAACTCTACAAACTGTAATAGCGTGCCAAGCGATACAAGAGAATAAAGTGAGCATATGCAAGATACATAAGCTAGGCGCACAATGTTTGAATATACCGGAAGAGCACACTACCACACCACATGCAAAAATAAGGTGGCAGACTGCCATATGGACACAGAAAGATATAGGGCGAATCGAAAAAGAATGGGCTGCAGGGAGCTGAGTAATGTCAAAAGGAGAAAAAAGAGCGGAACAGAACGGTGGTGAGGTAAACTGCGGATTTACAGCAAACACGCGTATGGCAAGCAAAGAATGTGTAACAAGATTGGATATAAAAAAAGCATACAACAAAGTGGGCAGCGAATGCCTAGGATGATAAAGCACTATGCTGGACAGCGTGTTATTCAGTCAGTGGTGAGGTGATATCTGCCAGTAACGATAGGATAAATTAAGGGTCAAACAGCAAGTCAGCCCAACCAGCAGGGAAATCACGTTGTCGGGTGTTCATACAGAAAGATACAAACAGTGGGAGGAGGGGGAACGAGGAATGCCAGCGATGACAGGACAAGATCACAGCGCCGGCCCGTCCCCCCCAAGTCAGTATAAGAAGTTCAGTGACTGCAGATGTGAGTCGGTGTGGAATGTGCTGAAAAGAAGACGAACAAATCGGCTCGGTCTGAGATGTAGGGAGGATTTGTACTATCATAACACAAAGGGAAGATTGCCGGAAAAGGCAAGGGGAGTGTGGATGACACAGAAACGCGAGGTTGGAGTGTAGAGATGACAAATGACAGCAAAATAATTCGAGCCCATGTTCTAATTCCGAGGTATCACCGAGTGGGCTGCCACAACAAGAATGACTGAGAAAAAGCAGCACTTAGACAGCGAATGTGTGTTGACACCTGTGTGATGGATGGAAACCATATCACAGAGCAACGCAAGTTGCGAAAGAGTATGTGAAAGAAACTTTAGCCTAGTATTATGTCCACACCAAGAACAGAGCAGAGCAGCGCACAACCAGGAGAGGTGTGTATGGGTGCCTGGAGGGCCGGAGCCCGGTTCTTTAAAGGGACATGCCGACGGTCCAAAACACTAACAAACTTTAGAAAGAAGTTAAGGAGGTGACTGCCGGAACTAAAATGCTTTAGTTGTACATGTGTGTGAAATCAGGCTACTCTCTTGATATTTGAATTAGCTTTAGGCATGTATTTAGGTAGACTAGATGATATGAGAGTATGGACCTAGTATTGTGTGTTCAAAAAAGAACAGATCCTTACGTAATAAGTTGAGTCGCCATAGTGATAGCACGGTCGACAGTGAATAATATGACAAAAGCAAGTCAAAAATGAGGATAATGGAGACAGAGCAAATGGCAAATAAGCCACGATAGTCAAACCTGGGAGGAAAATAAAAAATGGTATACTGGGATAGTAAGAAAATAGGGGGAGACCCAACGAACCCCAGGAAGCAATGCCCAGACGCTCCAAACACCAAGTAGTGTCATGGTTATCACAATTACAACCCCTTATTTTACTTGAACATATATGACACAATGAGCGAAAGAGTACATCCTGCGACGACTAAATCGAATGGACCCAAACAAATACTATGTTTGATCCAACTTGAGTGTATTGTGTTTATAAAACACCAAACACTGTTGTGTTATGCACTTACTTACTGTACACAGACCACCCAAGACTACCCACTCTATGATTCTGTGCTAATTATCAGAGGTCTGGAATGGAAAATATTCAGTCTACAGCTCGCGAGCAATCGATTATGAAAGACTGGCAGACAACCAAGCTTTTTATTTCACCTCAAAAGTTCATTTGTGCATACCCACACTAGGTAATTAACGGAATGAACCCCTCCTGCACATAGGCAGAGAAAGGAGCGAACACGTAACAATGGTGTGATAGAGGACTAAAAGTAGCAGAGCCAAACCTCACACTCATAGTCATGGGAAATATACAGATTATTGACCTTACCAAAGCAAACAATACTATGTGAAGTTCAGGAGGAAAGACACCCAGTCATCAATCTCCCAAATGGAAAAATGCATCAACAACAAGGATGGAATGAATAGATTCGTCTGTGTGGAGTTATCAAGAACAATGATAAAAGCAAAAATGATAACAAACAGTGATTTGCACATGTCTATACCCAATGGAATCACAAAAAAAAACAAGAGCTGGGGCAAACACACATCTGGGCACCACCCAAGGTGATCAGGGCCTAGGAGGAAGGATAGACGTCCTTAGTGGACAGGGTCACACCCACAGGAGTGTTCCTAACAATCGTGTGTGAGTCTCAGTAACTAAAAAACATACAGTCTCTGCCATCCAAGTATACCAAATACCATTGTTGACCTTCCTCAGGGCACAAAACAGAGCACCCACACAGGGCAGATCCGAGCATCAACATGTGGCTATAATAACAGACAGACAGATCGTAATCCAGAGGGCAGTAGGAGATAGAGGAAAAGGATGTTCGCCAGTAAATAACCCACGAAAAACACAAAATGAGCCCCAACAAAAGCAAAAATTGTGTATATATGTGAGACTTCCAACAACCTGTTTATCAAGTGTGTGTGCCAAACGCAAAACTCAGTGCTATTAAGAGAAGTGCTACTGAGGTGGTGTACCATTATAAAACCCCTTTTAGCACGGTCTATTGGTGTGGTACGATTGTTTGAATAGTGAAAGTACACACTCGCCCCCGAGTGATACCTTGGAAAGAAGGAATGTCTGACGGGGGTATAAGTGAGGTGGAAGGATGCAATAAAGAGAACGACTATATACACTACCAACTCGATCAACGTCACTGGGTTGACATGAGAGGAAGCTGAGACTTTGTGAGGGGTGTTGTGTAAAAGAGATACAGCAATGCTGAACGCAGGAGAGAATGGCGTTAGTGATGTAAAAAAGTTGAAAAGAATGCTGACAGGTAGAATACGTATAATAATGAGGAGTCTGACAAGAAGGAAGATGATCGATGGATGAGAAGTCCCACTCTCGACAGGGGGTGCTAAGCGAGTTAGGAAGGACTGGGGAGGTAACATGAATTAGGAAGTCGCATTGTGGTGGTAAAGGAAATGCCAAACCAAAGAAGTTTGGTCTGTGGCAGACATATGAACGATTTAAGACTGTGTGGACATCTGCTTGTGGATTATTGGACCCAATGAGTATAAGGCGACTGAGGGAATAGACCATATGAGAAGTGCGATTCGGGATAGGTATAGGAAGGTCAACCAACTGGAAAAATTAGTGGTCTTAACATTTAATTCATTATACGGATGGTGCGAGAAGAAGTCGTACTACACGTATACTTGAGGTCTTCATAAACCAGGTGTACCATTTTTGTCGTGCCGCACAGGAAGTCCTCCAATAGTGTTCTAGACAGATCTCCCGCAGAAAAATGGCATACCACTCAAGGTGACGCAGCATATAAAAAGGTCGTAAGCGTACCATCTCACACACCCACACAATGAGGACTACTCTGCAACCAAACTGGAGGCTGCACTGCCAGGCTATAAAGGAAGGGCGACCAATTGTGCGCCATGACAAAAACCCGCCCAACGAGCAGGGTGAAACAGACCTTGAAAACAATTATATGGCATACCCGTAGGTAAATACTAGCGTGGTACGGGCAGAAGCTCGTGTGCGGCACCAAGATACATCGCAACATTAAATCAGTGCACTCGAATAAACATTGTACTGTCTAACAAAGCGGTGTTGAATGGCTGGAAGAAGGAACATCAATAAACAAGATGAGCTGAAACAGGAGCAGATAACCAAATAGATTTAAGGACTCGCATTCGCGCTATGTGGAGCCGCCTCCGGGGAGAAGAGTATGCAGGAAGACCAGACTATATGCGTGGGTAGACTTGTGTGCATCAGATTCAAAGGTGTAGTGCGTGCTGGCGAGTAGACAGTCCATCTTCATTACGGTAACGAGAGTCGAAATGGGGTGGGAAACGATATCGGCATGAGAGTGAATGCAGGGCTGTTCGATATATAATGTAAGGGTCTGTCGCGCATGAAATATAAAGTAAGAGCTTCGAGTGAAAGTGCGCGGAAATTTCCATGTAATTATAATTATGTTGGGCCTTTGACAGGATGTTACGTTTTCGTGAGCCAACTGTGGGGAGGGTGAACGAAACAGTTAGAGGCGGAATCAAATAATAACATCGGGAAGACGTCCTTAGGTGACAGCGATAATGAGGAAACGAACACCTTCTATGCAAAGGAGAGCTAGTCAAAGGTGTACAGCCTCCCAGAGTCATCAATACCTATTTATACGTTGATTCCATCTCCCATCAGAATTTCATTGAAATGACGATCCCCAGCTCACAACAGATCTGACACTGCACTGCCAGACAACACATCAATGTCACCACCCCACTCAAATGTTAAATGTTTAACACCCCAGCAGTGGAAGTACAAAAAGACACCCCAGATTCAGTATCTTACTATACAAGTCTTCACACCCCAGTACAGAAGATTACAGCAAGGTTACAACTCCTTGGCAGGATACGCCGATCACAAACACCTCAGGAATGAAGTACAAATTAACCCCCAGGTCAGATATGACTAAAATTACACCTCCTGTCAGAATACTAAATACACCCCATCAGGAGTTTTATGACTTTATCATACTCCACCTCGACAAAACGTAATACGGGATACCACCAACGATCATTACTTAAAGGGACACCCAGTCAAGGAGATGTGTACTATAAATATCTACCCCCAGTCGATACTACTATAAAGGACACCACCAGCGGCACTAGTTGATATAATGGTACGACCCCAATACAAATACCAAATGGGAAAGCCATTCCAAGGTATCCAAAAACTCACCTATGCTTAATCAAATATTAACAAGTAAATGACAACTCTAATAAATCACACCCTGTTGACAGAGGATATCGAACCCAGATCTCCCTATCCAGCCTGTGCGCCTCATCCCCAGTACGTTTCAAGAATTCAGATATATTGGATATAAAAGTGCTGCACACATATAACAATCAAGACTACTCCACAAGAACCATGTCCAACTAAGAAATAATAGTCGACCCGGAACAGGCGCGTCCCAGCCATATCGGATTTTTCACCTTTTGCGCATGTTGACAAAATTGAAATTGATTTTTTTCTCTGAGAGAGTAATATTACTTATCGATATATAGCCTTTGTAATATAGTCGTTTGTATCAATCCTGAGTTTATTATTTGCAGATATTTCTTCTTTTTAAAAAAAAGAAGCTATAATTGTCTTATCCCTTTTTTTGGTAAGATCTCAAGTATTTCTCCGCCAAAGTTGTGTAATTCCGGTACGGTAATTAGAACACAGGACAAAAAAGTTACCTTCCCCCTCCCCCCCCTTGGAAAACAGACACGGAATATTTTGTAAACCTGTATTATGTGGAGATTAAGACAAGTATTTATTCCATCATTTTACTGCTCTATTTTCGCCTATCTACCAAAACCAACCCACCCCGCCACTAACCTCCCCACAATACCGTGTTTAGGAAATAGTGCTTAGTCCGAGAGTTTATAGAATGCACTTCAACTACTGGTAAGATTACCGTCTTTCCTTGTATGGAAGTGATAGACTTAAATTTGGTCAATTATGTATCATCTTCAGGGACAAAGATTAATCCTCCCTCTCCCCCTAAATATAGCCTCCACCCCCTATCCGTTGTTCCCATTTTTTTCTTTCCCCTTCTCCTCCGACCCACCCACTCATTCCCGTTGCTCATCTCTTAATTCCCACACTCTGGGTGCACCATAGGCTGTTGTTTGCTCCAAACTCTTGTTTTTGTTATTCTAACTTTTGGGACTTAACACGTATAATTGATTCATGTTCGTTTATCTTTGCTTTACACTTTTCTTCTTTCATAATCTAACCATCACATACGATTAAAATCTTTTCCTGTTGCTATTTTTTTCCATTTAGTTAATTGATGGACTGTGGTTGCTTCTTTTCCTCCTGAATGTATTAGAATATGTCTTGTTGCTATGTATTATCTGCTTTATTTATCACCATCTGATATCGCAAATCAGTGAGTGTGTTGATTGGCTACCATTTACTGGTCTCTCTCACCTATCGTATCCCTCTGCCCATTGTCCTGGAGGACCGTACAGTACATGGTAATGTGTAGTCATGTAGTCGCAGTCTTTCCTTTAAACTCACAAATACATAGCAGAACGCTGCCCCTGATTATTCTACAATTCAGACGTACTGACTCTTGTGAGTTTTTGTGTGTCTGGTTACAGATATAAATATCAAAGATATGAGTCAATTCAGAAATTAACTCGCTATCATCAATTTATATTACAAACCAAACAAAATCTACTTATGTTCATCTTGTGCATATTAGAAAATGACAAAACTTACTTTATGGACTCCGTAACGATTGACTTAGCGTATGTTGTCATCACCCTTTTCAATATCATTATGACAGAATAAATCTTTATTCTCTTCATAGGTTAAAGTAATTGCAGTCTTATTGTTCTTGCTGTTCCAAGTTCACTACCTATTGTGTACTTATTACATTATTAATGTAATACAAACAGAGCTTCAAACAATATGCCCAAAATCTTAGAGAGTCCAAATTGTAATTTAACTTAAAGTTCAAATTCACTTATCAGGCTCTGCACATCATAACCAATCTCCATTCAAGGTAGGTCAAACTCACTTCTATATCAAACATTTTAGTAAAGAGAAGTCCACTATCTTTACAATTTCAGGTTTAGGTTGACACGAGCTTGACTTTTGTATCAAGTCATGTTCTCTCTCGAAACTCACTGACTCTGGTTGGAAAAGCGAAGATTCTTTGCATGGTGGATTCTTGTTACTCTATATATTAAAATACCTCTTATAAGCATGTGATTGTCGCATCTGAAGTGCATCCTAGATTTAAACATTATGATGTGTGAAAAAAACATTAGAACTTAGAGAATACTCATTCTCGTCGTTCGGAAAAAAAAATAAAAAGCATTTGTTCATTAGATAAAAAAAACACTCGGTGCAAATTATTTGCTGTTACCAACACTTATGTGCTCAACCTTAAAACCTTGTCCTTTCCGAACCCTATACTTACATACAGGGCAGAATTCACATCTTTATCCTTCCAAAGACAACACACTAACAACCTGAATTTAATGACTTCGAAGAGGAGGAAAGCGGAAGTAGCTACTATTTTGTTATATATTGTCATGTACATATCCATTACAAATCAGTCAACACTAATCATCTCATAAAATAATATTCTTTCGTGATCCCATAACTAGTGATATTCAAAATCTATGAATCGTGCTGTTGATCAAAATTACATGTAGATATTTGAAAGAATATGAATCAAAAATACATGTCCTACATATAAAAAATAGATGATACAATAAAAAATAGACATCTAATATGAACAATTTGAAAATTTTTTTAGATTTGAAACAACCAATATCTCATTGATAGGACAATAAAAGAGAGTATTTGCTGACTTAAAATTAAGAAGGTAATAATATAACAAACAGTGTATTGATAGATCAGAACTTTCCTCCATTATTAGAAATAGCAATACCACTACGACAGGAAAGTGTCTTTTAGAATAAAAAAATTCCGACAACAAATATACTATTTAATTGTAGCATATAATAACCATCGATCACCTGACATATTTAGTAGTGAATATATGTGTCTTCCTTACAAAACTTGTATTACTAACACCACAATCTGTTCATGTTCCTTGCAATAATGAATTCAATTTTTTGACTATACGAGGTCAGTCATTACGTAAATGTTAGTATGCAGGTAATCAAACTCAATCACCGATTGAAAGTTGGCAAGGCATAATCGATAAATATATATCTTTTGGTCGTTATATTACAAGTATACGCATTATCACTGATTGAGGTGCTATGTCCTTTATCCCAATCCCGAAAACCTTACAGGAGACTATTTATCCACGAAGTGCTTAAGACTCGAGAGGTTAATACATATCAATTGAAACGAAGGGTAATTTTGCCCTGCAAATAAATTCCCCATCTATAGTACCGATATTACTGTCAACTCATGAGTAAATTTATATAAAACACATAAAAATATATAATCAAAATAAAAAATGCATATCAACACAATATCACTTAATTGAACAAATAAGAATATTTATGATAAGATATTAAAAAAACATTTTCTAAAATATGATGTGCCAGTTTCAATATCCCTTAATCGTTAAGCATATCGACTTCTAACTAACTCGATAATCCATTATTGTTTTTTTCCTCACATATGCTCATATTTAAAGTTCTTTTTTCACTTAACACAGACAATCGATACTTATACGTTAGTTCTTTAGTTACACTATCATACGATAACATTAAGTTTACTTAAATTTTCCCAATTCACTCAAAAAATCTATAAAATATTTCATCAAACCTACCATTGTCCGTAAGTTGACGCCGTGTATTACAAACAGCGCTATTTACAAAGACATTTTTGTCGACAACTTAGCCATTTCACATTAGACTCTAACCAATCACTGTAACGAATTACGTGCGTTACATCCCATGGCAACGTTGGCTGAAAAATTATTGACGAACATTTCGTGTGTTCTTTTGTAGTATTGAAAAACGAAAGAGTCTATAATTACGAGTAGCCGGGAGATTAGTTCTCAAAGCAGGATAGTTCAATAATGCTAACGCCCTGTATAGTCCGCAACACTGGCAATTTCCAGGGAATTAGCCAATATATCTAAACCATCCTACTATTAGATAGTGAAAAAATCAGTAATAATTTTTATAAATACAATTAGTTTACCAATTATGGACCCTACCATTGCTTATTCAATTGCTGCTCGATGTCTCTTTCATATGCCATTGTTAAGCCGTTTTTCACACACTCGATTTGACTTACCGCATATTTCCGTTTGTAAATGATCACAAGCACTATGGCTCTTTGCAGGTGCGACGCGCCGTCAACAGGGACCTGCTTACTCCTCCTAGCACCTCATTCCACCTCTTGTGTGCCAGGGTCGTTCATTCCCAACCTCTTATTTTTGTATTCTATTAGGAACTTACGAGATTGATCACTGTTCGTTACTCTTTGCCTTTTATATTGTAGGATTACGAGATTGATCACTATTCGTTATTCTGCCTTTACATACATGCACTAAATTAGTATTATTTGATTTTCACGACTCTGTTTATCCTGATCAAGGCACCAAGCTAAATGCGGTAGTACCGTCCACAGGGATGCTCTAACTCCTCCTAGACCTGATACCCACCTCTGTGTGTGTCCAGGCGTCTTTGTTTTCCCAACTATTAAACTATCTTCCATAAAGATTTTTTATTAGAGATTGATAACTGCTCGTTATCTTCACCTTTTTAATTAATTATCACCTACATTTGGGGTTTATGCTCTCAATTATGCTAGAGCTTGTTATGTGAATGATCAGTTTTGAAATCAAGGTAGGCTACAGACAAACAGGTTTCAGCAGTCACCTTTACCTTCATCTTCTCATGGATAAGGCAGATGTAATGTGAAAACCCTTTTCTAGCTTTGACTGTGTGGATAGTCATGTAAACAAGACAGATACTGTACGAATATTCACATTTGTATGAATTTATTTGGTCTGCTTGCAGTTGACATTGATCAACATTTGGTGAATGGTGACATTACCTTTCATAATATGCATTCTAACCTGCTCTTCGCATTTTACTCCATTTTCTTACTGATGTTTAGCTTTACTCTTTCTTTTTAACACAAAATATTTAGTTGAAGTTTCGGGAAATGGTTATTTATTTATTGTTTTTTTTATTTTTGTTGTTGTTGGTTTTTATTTATAATTTTCATAATTATAACTTGCTTCAAAAATAGTTTATTTGTGACTTTATATGTTGATAGTGGTTAATTCTGATTATGCTTTTGTCTGACATTCTGTTATGATAAAGAAAATCTTATGTGGATGTAGACACATTTTGAGCTAATTTAAAATTTATTTTTCCATCTTTAATGTATTTTTCCATCTTTAATGTTTGCAGTACTCCCTTAAGGTATTTCTAATGGTCAGTGAGAATTTAACTGTCAGTTGTTGAGATATAAGTGAGATACAGCACTTACAATTCTTTCTTTTGTAAACGAGGTTCCCCAGGTCGTGCCGTGTTTTGTTTACATATGTTAAATACTGTAAGACGAGAATATTTAGCGCAAACATATTTTAGCACATTCAGCAATGAAAAGCTTTTGGTGCAAACTTATTTTAGCGCAATGGTACCACCTGCTCAATAATGTAATGTCAATGAAAGCCTTTTAGCGCACAACTTAATTTAGCACAATCGTATGTTTTCGCTAAAGGCGCTAAAATAAATAGTGCGCTAAATATTCTCGTTTTACAGTATGCTAGTAAATGCTTTTGAAATTGCAAGTTCATTCTGAACACAATCGAATAGTTTCTAGTGTTTCTCACATCCAATCTTTTTTAAACATCACAATTTCTGTTATGCAATTTCTATGTAAGTAAAACTTGTCTACATAACAAAGAATTGTGAGTGCTGTATCTTTCAATAACTGCACGATATGAAAAAAAATTCTGACCATTAGAAATATCTTAGTTAAGCATCGATTTGTAAACATTAAAAATGGAAATTTGATTTGAAATTTTTAGCTCAGAACGTGTCCATGTCCCTTTAATATAACTGTACAAACTTGTTAACTGAAAAAAAATCAATCAATTAATTCAAAGCATATGATTTTATTGATAATTAGATTTAAAATGTTAATTTGTATCACAGATATACCAGACAGTGGGCGAACGCTTTATATGACTGTCTTGATAGTGTTTAGCCACCAGTACAATTATTGATCTATTCATAAAAATCATATTATATCATTGTTCTATTTACTTGATTGAGACAATGGACTCATGGCGGGTGTGACCGCTCAACAGGGGATGCATACTCCTCCTAGGCACCTGATCCCCCCTCTGGTGTATCCATTGGTCCATGTTTGCCCAACTCTTGTATTGTATTGTATTTGGGATTTACGAGATTGATCACTGTTCGTTATCTTTGCCTTTACATTTACATAAATGAATAATTCAGCATTACCGGGTAGTCACTGGATTACTTGTGTCATATTGGGTGATTTTGAACCTTGTCCATGAATGATATGTATTTAAATTTGACCTTTAGCTTTTCAGTGACCTTAACATATTTGAGTAACTTTGCTAGTACTTTGATCTTGGTTTTCTGGGGAGAGGTTGTCCAGCTTTATTTTTGTTTGTATAAATTTTGTAAGGATGTGTTTCTACGGCCCCCTGATAACCAGGCCCCTAGGTGTGGTTTTATGGCCCCTGATAAGCAAATGTGGCAAATGATTTGAGGGAGGGAACAGCATTCATTTTATATCATTGATATTGTGAATAATAATTTGAATTATATCTTTTGTAATACTTCAAACTGAGAGTGTGCGTTTTATTAAGAATGATTTTTATGTTTCTATATAGACATATTTCAGTTATTTCAGACACTTACTGACAATGTCTTGCTGCTTTGGTATTCTGACTAGCATTAATTCCTATCTAATGGTCAAGGATATTTCAGAACTCAAAAGAGTGTCCAGCAAACTGAAAATCTGAAGCCACATCTGTGTTGTTTGCTTGTCAGTTCTGACATTCGTGTGTTGCTTTGTTTCAGTTCTGACCTCCGTGTGTTTGCTTTGTTTCAGTTCTGACCTCTGTGTTGTTTGTTTCATGCTGACCTCCGTGTGTTGCTTGTGTTCAGTTCTGACATCCGTGTGTTGCTTTGTTTCGGTTTCTGACCATCCATGCGTTTGTTTTGTTTCAGTTCTGACCTTCCGTGCTGTTTGCTTTGCTGTCAGTTCTGACATCCGTGTGTTGCTTTGTTTGTTCTGACATCCGTGTGTTGCTTTGTTTCAGTTCTGACTCTCATGCGTGTTGCTTTGTTTCAGTTCTGACCTTCTGTGTTTTGCTTTTGTTTCAGTTCTGACCTCTGTGTTGCTTTTTCAGTTCTGACCTCCATGCGTTTGCTTTGTTTCAGTTCTGACCTTCTGTGTTTGCTTTGTTCAGTTTCTGACCTCTGTGTGTTGCTTTGTTTCAGTTCTGACCTCCGTGCGTTGGCTTTGTTTCAGTCTGACCTTCGTGTGTTTGCTTTGTCTTCAGTTCTGACCTCTTGTGTGTTTGCTCTTGTTTCATCACTCCGTGGCGTGTTTGCTTTGTTTCAGTTCTACATCCGTGGCGTTTGCTTTGTTTCAGTTACTGACTCTGTGTTGCTTTGAGCTTCTGACCACTTGTGGTTTTGCTTTGTTTCATGTTCTGACCCTGTGTTGCTTTGTTTCAGTTCTGACCGCGATGTGTTGCTTTGCGTTTCCCATTCTGAACCTTCGTATGTTATGCATTGTGTATATCATGGTTCGAGTCGCCGGATTGATGCTCGGCAGTTGATCTTGGCGAGCGCTCTAGCATGATGAATTTATCGCCAGACATCGGGGAGATGGACCACAATTCCCATGATTCCTCGGGACATGGCGGATTTTATCTCCTGAGGAAGGACTCGGAGCGACGAATCACTCTGGTTCATATCCTGACAAAGGACATGGAACAGGTATATAATATCTACTTAATATGAAATAACCCTAACACTGGGATGTAGAGTTCTGGGTTTGTTGATTGCTTGGTTGTTTATTTTTTACCACACAGGGAATAAAAATGATTATATTGCATCACAGTCTATTACATCTGCAAGACACATCATTCCTATTGTAATGTAATCATGATTTTTATTCACTGTATAGTACAAATAGAAATGTGATTCACTGTGTTGAAAATAGAATCGTG
>CAJDSM010071733.1:0-11721 GCA_903981925.1 Ostrea lurida
TTGCATTGATGTAAAAACAAAATCTGAATTTCAAAGGCACAACCAGACAAATCCCAGTGACATGACCTTTGAACTTGACCCCTTACCCTGCAGTTCTTCTCTGATGGCGCACGCTAGCTCCTCCTCCAATAACACCCTCTCTTCTTCGAACTTCTCGACGAGGCCTCTTTCAGACTCCATCTTGTCCTCAAGGTTATGAAGTTGTTGCCGGAGAAATTGCACCTGCTCCTCGTATTTCTTTACAAGTTCTCTTTTTCCCTCTCAAATCCTTTATCTTTAAAAATTTAATGTTTTTGGTTAAATTCAAACACTGAATATTTATTCACAAGGTCCTAATGTTCATCTACAAGTATTTAAGAGTCAAATTTTCAAATACAGTCGAACCTCGTTATCTCTAACTCAATGGGACTAGAAAAAACTTTGAGATATCTGTGATTCGATCAAGGGTAAAATACTACAGAAATGGGTCACTGGGGCTTCCGAATACTTCGACATAACCATGGTATTAGAGATACAGTGGAGTTCGCTTATTACGTTCATGGTTTATTACGTTTTCCCGCTTATACGTTTGAATTTCAAAGCACAAAAACCATTTCTTAACAAATGTATATAAATAGACCCCGTTATTACGTTATGTCAAGATGCCATGACCCGGTATTACGTGTAAAAATTCCAACAAAAAACGTATTAAACCCCAATTATTCAATGTTGATCCATAAAACAGCTTCGTTCACACCTATTTTTCACTGCCACAGTTGGAAGTGTGTAAATTCCACTGTTGTCGTTAGGGATTAGTGATGCTTGACTGATCACGCTTTGACAGAATACAGGTAAACACCCATTTATAGAAGCCATCGATAAAACAATATCATAGTGTTCCTTTAGAAAATGCACATCTTGAATTTCTCTTAAGTTTATTTCTGGTAAATTGACGAAAAGTTAAATTTCTCATCCACAAGCGGTGTTATTATTGATGCATTTAAACTTATTTCTATAAAAAAAAAAAATTTGAACGCGATCTGTTGACGATGGCTTGGACAAACTTACACAACAACTGGGTCATGCAATCGATAATTTTAAATATGCATTTAACAAGTGGTCAGCAACACCTGTGCCTGATGTCTTTTGGCTGCTAAGGGTTTTGTACAGGGATTAGTGACGCCTGACTGATCACATACAATATCAAATGTGTTGCGGCCTTGTCTGTTAGGGGATTAGTAATGTTGACTGGTCACACTTTGACAACCTACCTCCTATCGAAGCCAGTATGTTTATCCAAAAATTGTACCATGTACTCAAGGAAATTTAATCCTAATTTGTATTTTGATAATCAAAGACACATACGATTACCTTTTGTTAATTTATCTTGGGTATTAAACGGCTTTGACAAACTTGCGGGACAATTGGATCAGGCATCAATAATTAAGTGTTGGCAGTTCCAAGAGTGTGCCTAAATTTTGACATACAGCTTGGGTGAAACATAAAGACGCTGATCAAACCGCCCGAAGCGACCATGTGTGTGCTGCACTGGGCCGGCCGGCATTACACAGTGGAAATCTCGGAGTTTATTTTGTTTTTTCAAAATAGATTTGATTTTGCTTGTTGTCAGTGTTTATCATCAGTAAAAAGGATAAGTGTTGTGAACATGGAAAGACGATCTTATGACAAACGACGAAGAATGTCATATACGAATGTGGAATAGAAAACGGAACGAGTTATCAAAGCGAAAGTGAAAGAAAATGGCGGATCCAATGCAGATTAGCAACGCACGCTTACAGTACATTTATGTACAGATTTGGATTGTATACTACACAAGAATAAAAAAAGAAAAGGGACGAAATTATTGAAGAATTACGGGCATTTAAGATAAGATATAACATTTAAGCGTCTAGTCTTTTAAATCAGTAAGAGATTATTAACAAACCCTTCCCATTGAGTATCAACTAAAGATACAGTTTTACGATCTTTATTGACTGGAAACACAAGCATGTACGTTTATTGCGGTGGCCCGGTATTACGTTTTTTTTTGCGTGGAAAAGTTGACAACGTAATAACGAGACTCCACTCGTATCAGTGTTCGAGATTTCGAAGTTCAACTGTACTAATAAAGGTTCAAAATTCCAGAGACATTTCTGACAGTACATCTAGAAATTTTACCCATTTGACTTTTCTGATGGGCAAAAGATTTCTCCATGGACAATCTCTCCTTCTGTAGATCTCGCATCATCGACTCCTTCTGTGCGTCCATGATGTCTCCTTTGTGCTTTTCCAACAGCTCATAAAAGTCATCCCGAAGTTTTCCTTTCAAGGCCGTCTCTCCCTAAAGTTTGATGAAACAAATTTAACACTCAAAATTTTTCCACATACTTGCTTCCTGGGCAATCAAAGTGTTTGTCAAATTTTATGGAAGAAATTCAAATCACCATGGCTGATTGGGGAAATAAGAAGCAACATTCTTGAATGAATTATTTCACAGGATTTACAGCATTAAAAGTGACTATAACAATCTGTATCAAAACTATAACAGTGAATTTAACAGACCATATTTACAACATTTACTTTGCGTTTAACTCTGTATTTACAACATTTACAGTGAATACTGGTATAAAACAATGTATTTACAGCCTTTAACAAAATATAACACTCTGCAGCTAATACTTCAACAACCACTGCATAAAGAGTTTTTTTAAAATTCATACCTGTGCAAAGATATTCTCAAAATCTTGCAAGTCTCTTCTATACTCATTCTCTTGTTTCTGAAGTTCTCTTTCAAATTCGTCCTGGATTTTTAACTTTTCTAGTTCAAACTGTCGAGACATGTCGTCTATTTTCATAGTTAATTGCACCTTGTCCTTTTCCAGTTCCTTTATTGCACCTTCCGTGCCCACTAACGTGGACTCGAGTTCCTCTTTGAGATCACTCTGTTCTTGCTCGTACTGAGCGGAGAGCTCCTCTTTCTGGAAGAATAACTGTTCCTGCAAGTCGTTTCGTTCTTGCACTAACTTCTGAATTTCCTCCAATGAGCAGGCGAGTTTATTTTGTAAGTCCTCGTCTTTTTTACTTTCACTTTCTATTTGTGAGACCTGGGCCTGCAGTTCTCTTTTATATTCCTTCTGTAAGCTGAAAACATTATCATATGTCATATGTCAAATTCAGCCATTAAATTCCATATGTTATGCAACTTATATTCTCTCTCACTTTGTACATTCAAATATAAAACAATTCTATTCTAAGTCTTAGACTTTTAAAATGATAAAAAGAACATTTATCTTGTTTTAGGAATGGTGCTTACTATAACCTCTTTAATTGCACACATATAGCTAAACTTCATTATAAATTAATTATGCATAATATTCATTGTTAAACATATTATATCATATATTTCATGCATTCAAAATAATCTGTTTACATGCATATGTACATTTGTAAATTACATACATGTTTATCAGTCGGTAATAGCGAGACTCAATATTCAAACAGTAGTCGGTGAAGGTACATACAGTACACAGCCACATGATAGGAATGGAATGCACCAAATTTAATTTTATACCTCCCTGAAACTTTGCCAACATGGTGTTACACTTACCTGTCAATGATTCCCTGTTTTTCCTTCTGAAATTCCTCTTCCATTGCTTTCTGTGCAGAGGAGTATTTCCTGTTGGACTCCTCTAACTGGGTCTGGAAGTCAATCTGGAGTTTATTCTCGTTGTCCTTCAGAAGTTTGTCCTAATGTTCATAAAGATATGCTGAATCAGAGGCAAGTTAGCAGACAAAGTTTATACACAATCGTTTAACCACAGTTCAAACTGATAGTGCTTTTGGTTGCTTAGTCAGGAATAACAGTCATGCTTGTCAAAACGACGCATGATCGCAATATACACATAATCACATTTACAGGTAGAAATTGACATCTATATATATGAGAAAAAAAATGAACCAAATTTTTGGTCTCTTTGATGTCATCAATTTCTCAAGAAGATCACAGAATATACTGTAAAATCATAAATTTTTATTATTTTCATGAGTAAATAAAACAACGTAAACAAATCCACAATGTAACTATTGCACTTATAATGAATATATATGAANCGAACTATTGCACTTATACAGTACCGCACTTATCCTTGAACATTTCTAGTCCGTGTCTATCGTGTCGTGTATCCTATCGTGATCGTGCTGTACCTATCTATCGGCGTGTATCCTATCGTATCGTGTATCAGGTTTTCCGTTTTCTATCGTGTTTTGCGTTTATCAGGTCTATCGTTGTATCGTGTTTTGCGTGTATCAGGTTTCCGTTTATCGTATCGTGTATCTTCAGAAACTATCGGGATCATAATTAAATCTAAGGAAAAAGTACGATGACTTTTCCGAAAGCTTCATTCGTTTTGTCTAAGCTATTTTTAGGAATCGAGGAAATACAAAAACAATAAGTTGTGCATTATAAATGCAATAAATAATATAAATGAATAATCTAATGGTGATAATCTATCAGAACAATATCATTTTAAAACTGGGGATTGGCCGTGGTTCGTCAAACAAATCGAGGGTCCACCGTAATTAAAACCCGAAAGTTGGCTGTCTAGTACATGATTAATTATATTTTGTAATTAACGTCTACTAGAGAAATAGGAAATTCCAATTTGAAAGACACCCCCTCCTCCAGTAAATTACATCTCTCTTTGTATACGATGTAATAAAGGCTATTTTAATTTACCCCAATTTTTTCGCATTTGTATTCTACTTGCATGTGTATACCCTGTATGTACCAACTATACGCTGAACTTGTGCGCGTCCTTGTATCAGGTATTGTGTATTACCCGTGCATTCGCAGCGACATTGGATTTCACACTTTAGAGATTAAATTTTACATAGGCACGAGAGTGTTGCATCTCCCAAAAAAATCGGGGTCATTGGGCGCGACTTTGTGCTGTCATCGGTTTCTTATTTGTACATGTGATACATGTACATTGTGCCGATAGTATATTGGGATTTTTTACATGGGTCATATATGCGGTTTTGATATTCAATATTTTTCAAAAGCCGCTTTTTGTTCATTTGTCTAATTTGTTTGTTATCAGAATACCAATTTACATGATATTTGATTTTTATGAATATTAGATACAGTATTACTCATAGTGCGGGATCTATCGTATCAAGACAGCGTAACGTGCAACGAAAATTACTGTTAATTTACAGTTGAATGAGCGGTGAATTTCACTACCAACACTCTTCGCCACAGACAAAATATTACTTGATTTTATTTCACATCCAGCGAATTAATTTTTCTTAGAATAATATTACAGCCTAGGCTAAATTTCAGTAACAATTCACATGTACATTTTACTTTACATTACCAGATGATAGATACTAGAAAAGAGAACTTCTGAACACGATGTAAACGTTATACCCGGACGTTATATCACTTGAATTATTTTATATTAAAACGACGCCCAACATCCACTGTTTAAGATCTCTCAATCAAATGACAAGATCGACCCCCCCCCCTTCTAGGTCCGCCATTTGGATCAATTACACATACAGGTATCCGAAAAAGAAAGGGGGAAACTGGCTATTTTGTGTGATTAATGTACAAATAAAGGAGGGGTAATATTAAAGGGAAAGTTGTCTAAGTCGTTGATTTTGAACGTTTACAAAAAGCTATAGGGGCTTAATAATACACACACCAGTTCCAACACCTATATTCGCAGTCAACGGAATACAATATAACAAATGAAAATGTGACCTTTTTAATACTAGGTGTTCCAGTTTTCACTTCAGAAATCGTCTGTATGGTTTTCGTCTGAAGTTAAATTATTCATTTATTAATACCTAAAAATCACCAGCTCCAAATGAATATGCTATTCGTTTAGTAAATTGTAAGCAGATAAAATGCCAGATTGCTTAAAAATTATAAATGCATTATCCATCTAACGCCCTGACAAAAATTTAGTTTGCTAATGGTTATATATGTTACATGTACATGTGTACGATTGACAACTCAACCATACGCTTTTATTCTACAGGTGGGTAAAAGCTTCATGTTATATATGTCTCTGGTCTGAAGTCGATCAATGCTCATAGTTTAATTAAAATTCGCAGTTGTAATTTAAGAAAAAAGATATTGATCTTGTAAAATTATTACAGAAAAATATATCGTCATTAGTTATGCACATACATGTACATGGCATTCCCTTTCAATTAGAAATTTCTTTAGGATATACATAAAAAATGTGCAATTTTAGTGTAAGGTAATACAAATTTCGTTCCGTCTAAATTGCTTCTAAATTTACAACATTTCTATCAGGTTTTCCGTTTATCGTGAAGATCGTTTATCGGGTTTTGCGTTTTATCAGGTCTATCGTGAACATCGTTTATCCGTTTTTCCGTTTATCAGGTTTTGCGTTTATCCTATCGTTATCGTGCGTGTATCCTATCGTATCGTGCGTGTATCCTATCGTATCGTGCGTGAATCCTATCCTATCGTGCATGTATCGTGTTCTAGTCGTGTATCATGTCAAGAATAACGTTGCGGGTACTGTATGGAATATATGAATGAATTGTATATCAACGAAAATTAATGTCAATGAATTCATTATTGGAGTCAAAACCACAAAATTTTAAAACCCATGAAAAAAATGATTTTTTTAAACAAGTAATACCAACTTGTTCAACTTCATTACATAGTAAATCTATAAATGGTAAATAGTAGTGTATGTAACGAGATCGACTGCTGGCATATTTGTTGATAATTTTTTCATGCAAGGTTATGTAACTCTATACACCAAGGTAGATCTGCCCCTAGCTTGTATATCCATCAAAGGAATTGCTTTATTGGGTCATCTTCCTCTTCCCTTTCTGTCAGACCCAATCAATCAAGTGGAAAGCAATTACAAGACTGTAGAAATCTGTAATCAATCCCTAACTCCATGAATTTCTTTCCCGAGAGCAATTAAATTCCATATTTTCATAACACAAGATGAAATGTTGGAGCACATAATTATCATTCCATCAATCAACAAATTTTATTTGTTTACTTAAAAAAATGTTATACAAATTTTTGGATTGCGCCATTTGCATCTACAATAAAAAATTTGTCAACACTTTCTAAAGACAACTTATCAATACCTTTTTCCTGGATTTTAGCAAGCTTTTAAATGAACATTTGTTTCTATCTTGGTGCACCAGCGAAAATCTGTGGTGCAGGTGGTGTGAAATGAGGGGGTCAAAACAAAATAATGTCAAGGCAAGATTACTATATATATAACCTGTCTAGAGAGATCTTTAGGGGATTGTGATGCTTGACTGATCACGGCTTTGACAGAATACAGGTAAAACAACCCCATATAGAACCATCGATAAACAATATCATTGTGTTCCTTTAGAAAATGCACACTTTGAATTTCTCTTAAGTTTATTCTGGTAATTGACGAAAAGTTAAATTCTCATCCACAAGCGGTGTTTATTATTGATGCATTTTAAACTTCATTTGGTAATAAAAAAAAATTTTGAAAACGCGAATCTGTTTGACGATGGCTTGGACAAACTTACACAACAACTGGGTCATGCATCGATAATTTAAATTATGCATTTAAACAGTGGTCAGCAACACCTGTGGCCTGATGTCTCTTTGGCTGCAAGGGTTTTGTAAGGGATTAGTGACGGCCTGACTGTCACATACAAATATCCAAGTGTTGGCTCTCTGCTGTTGGGGGATTAGTATGCTTGACTGGTCACACTTTGGACCAACCTAACCTCTATCCGAAGCCATTATGTGTATCCAGAAATTGTACATGGTACTCAAGGATTTTAATCCTAATTTGTATTTTGATAATCAAAGACACATATGATTACCTTTGTTAAATTATCTGGGTAAAACGGCTTTGACAAACTTCGCCACAATTGGATCAGGCATCAATAATTAAGTGTTGGCAGTTCCAAGAGTGTGCCTAAACTTTTGGACATACAGCTGGTGAAACATAAAGACGCTGAATCAACGCCCGAGCGACCATGTGTGTCCTGCAACGGGCCAGGGCCGGCATTACACAGTGGAAATCTCGGAGTTTATTTTGTTTTTTCAAATAAGATTTGATTTTGCTTGTTGTCAGTGTTTAATCATCAGTAAAAAGGATAAGTGTTTGTGAACATGGAAGACGATCTTATGACAAAACGACGAGAATGTCATATACGAATGTGGAATAGAAAAGCGGAACGAGTTATCAAAGCGATAAGTGAAAGAAAATGGCGGATCCAATGCAGTATTAGCAACGGCCACGCTTACAGTCAAACGTTTATGTACAGGATTGGATTGTATACTACAACAAGAATAAAAAGAAAAGGGACGAAATTATTGAAGAATTACGGGCATTTAAGAATAAGATATAATCATTTAAGCGTCCATAAAGTCTTTTAAAATCAGTAAGAGATTTATTAAACAAACCCTTCCACATTGACGTATCAAACTAAAGATACAGTTTTACGATCTTTATTGACTGGAAACACAAGCATGTACGTTTATTGCGGTGGCCCCGGTATTACGTTTGTTTTGGCGTGAAAATTGACACGTAATAACGAGACCTCCACTGTATCAAGTGGTTCGAGATTTTCGAAGTTCAACTGTACTAATAAAAGGTTCAAAAATTCCCAGAGACATTTCTGACAAGTACAATCTAGAAATTTTACCCATTTGAACTTTTCTGATGGGGCCAAAAGATTTCTCGCATGGACAATCTCTCTTCTGTAGATCTCGCATCAAGTCGACTCCCTTCTGTGCGTCCATGATGTCTCCTTTGTGCTTTTCCCAACAGCTCATAAAAGTCATCCCGAAGTTTCCTTTCAAGGCCGTCTCTCCCTAAAAGTTTGATGAAACAAATTTAACACTCAAAAATTTTTCCACATACTTGCTTCATGGGCAATCAAGTGTTTGTCCAAATTTTTATGGAAGAAATTCAATCAAACCATGGCTGATTGGGGAAATAAGAGCAACATTCTTGAAAATGAATTATTTCACAGGATTTTACAGCATTATAAAAGTGACTATAACAATCTGTATCAAAACTATAACAGTGAATTTAACAGACCATATTTTACAAACATTTCTTTGGCCGTTTAAACTCCTGTATTTACAACATTTACAGTGAAATACTGGTATAAAACAAGTAATTTTACAGCCTTTAACCAAAATATAACACTCTGCAGCTAATACTTCAACAACCACTGATAAAGAGTTTTTTTTAAAAGATTCATACCTGTGCAAAATATTCATCAAAATCTTGCAAGTCTTCTTCTAATACTCATTCTCGTTTGTTTCTGAAGTTCTCTTTCAAATTCGTCCTGGATTTTTAACTTTTCTAGTTCAAACTGTCGAGACATGTCCGTCCTTTATTTTCATAAGTTAATTGCACTTGTCCTTTTTCCCAGTTCTTTATTGGCACCTTCCGTTGCCCACTAACGTGGGACTCGAAGTTCCTCTTTGAGATCACTCTGGTTCTTGCTCGTACTGAGGCCGGAGAGCTCCTTCTTTCTGGAGAATAACTGTTCCTGCAAGTCGTTTCGTTCTTGCACTAATTCTGAATTTCCTCCAATGAGCAGGCGAGTTTATTTTGTAAGTCCTTCGTCTTTTTTTACTTTTCACTTTCTATTTGTGAGACCTGGGACTGCAGGTTCTCTTTTATATCCGTTCTGTAAGCTGAAACATTATGCATATGTCATTATGTCCAAATTCCAGCCATAAAATTCCAAAATATGTTTATGCACTTATATTCTCTCTCACTTTGTTAACATTCAAATATTAAAACAATTCTATTCTAAGTCTTAGACTTTGGAAAATGATAAAAAGAAAAACATTTAATCTGTTTTAGGAATGGTGCTTTACTATAACCTCTTTAATTGCACACATATAGTAAACTTCATTATAAATTAAATTCATGCATAATATTCATTGTTAAACCATATTATATCAAATATATTTCATGCAATTCAAAATAATCCTGTTTACATGCATATGTACATTTGGTAAATTACATACATGTTATCAGTCGGTTTATAAGCAGACTTCAAGTAGTCGGTGAAGGTACATACAGTACACAGCCACATGAATAGGAATGGAATGCAGCCAAATTTAAATTTTATACCTCCCCTTTGAGAACTTTGCCAACATGGTGTTTACACTTACCTGTCATATTCCCTGTTTTTTCCTTCTGAAATTCCTCTTCCATTGCTTTCTGTGCAGAGGAGTATTTCTGTTGGAACTCCTCTAAACCGGGTCTGGAAGTCAATCTGGAGTTTATTCTCGTTGTCCTTCAGAAAGTTTGTTCCTAATGTTCAATAAAGATATGCTTGAATCAGAGGCAAGTTCTGCCAGACAAGTTTATACCAAATCGTTTAACCACCAGTCAAACTGATAGTGGCTTTTTGGTGTTGCTTAGTCAGGAATAAACAGTCCATGCTTGTCAAAACGACGCATGATCGCAATATACAACAATAAATCAACATTTACAGGTAGAAATTGAACATCTATATATAATGAGAAAAAAATGAACCAAATTTTTGGTCTCTTTGATGTCATCAATTTCTCAAGAAGAAGTCACAGAATAATACTGTAAAAATCATAAATTTTATTATTTTATGAGTAAATAAAACAACGTTAAACAAATCACAATGTAACTATTGCACTTATAATGAATATATATGAAATGAATTGTATATTCAACGAAAATTAATGTCAATGAATTCAGTTATTGGAGTCAAAACCACAAAATTTTAAAAACCCATAGAAAAAAATGACTTTACAGTATAAAAACTTGTTTCAACATTCAAAATTACATAGTAAATCTATAAATGGGTAAATAGTAGTGTATGTAACGAGATCTGAGCTGCTAGGCATATTAGTTGATAATTTTTTCATGCAAGGTTATGTACTCTATACACCAAGGGTAGAATCTGTGCCCTAGCTTGTATATCCATCAAAGGAATTGCTTTATTGGGTCATCTTCCTCTTCCCTTTCTGTCAGACCCAATCAATCAAGTGGAAAGCAATTACAAGACTGTAGAAATCTGTAATCAATCCCTAACTCCATGAATTTCTTTCCCGAGAGCAATTAAATTCCATATTTTCATAACACAAGATGAAATGTTGGAGCACATAATTATCATTCCATCAATCAACAAATTTTATTTGTTTACTTAAAAAAATGTTATACAAATTTTTGGATTGCGCCATTTGCATCTACAATAAAAAATTTGTCAACACTTTCTAAAGACAACTTATCAATACCTTTTTCCTGGATTTTAGCAAGCTTTTTAATGAACATTTGTTTTCTATCTTGGTGCACCAGCCGAAAATCTGTGGTGCCAGGTGGTGTGAAAATGAGGGGGTCAAAACAAAATAATGTCAAGGCAAAGATTACTATAAATATATAACCTGTCTGAATTATCAATAAAAGGAAAGAGTACGCGCGCGGTTCTTGATAAAGGACAGGCGAAGGTGAGATAACTCATTTTGTGACAGAAAAACTGACTTTCGTCTGACATGAGTTTCATTTACATTTATAAAAACAGATTTCTACTGATTTATGAAAATCTAACGTACGATGGCCCATTTTATTAGCACAACATTAACTTAACATTAATGATATCGGGGGCGGCCAATTGCTGGGCGTGTTTCTAATTCCCGCCTCACCTGCTCCTCCTTCCATTTCTGTCGTAGTTCCTCCCCTCTCCAGC